>RCUC01169139.1:0-103358 GCA_003697995.1 Taxidea taxus jeffersonii | reverse complement strand
TAGAGATTGTCCTCCTGATATTTGGGATTCTTTGTTTTCTCATCCCTGGGAGCTATCTTAGCCCTGAGGGCAGTGTTGTCCAACAGAGATGTGAGCCACATAATAAAAACTCTAGTGGCCACAATAAAGGAAACTAAATTTGTGGGTTTAGTTATCTTTGCATTCTAATCTCAGCTACTCCCATTTGTTGCAATTGTGGTTCATTTAGAATCTTATGCCCCAGATACAAATTCCTGCCTCCTGTTAGAGGGATTGCCCCATAGGCTTGTTGAAGAGCACCTCACAACCTACCCAGTCTTGGATCAAATGACAGGACCTGTCCATATGCCGTCTGCAAGAGACATATTTGGAACCTAAAGATATATTCAGACTGAAAGTGAAGGGATGGAGAAGCATCTTTCATGCCAAGGGCCTCGAAAGAAAGCTGGGGTAGCAATTCTCATATCAGATAAATTAGGTTTCATAAAACTTTCTAATTCTTAGGGACTTGGTAAATGTTCAAAAAGGCACAGTGATTCTAAATGGATCCATTTTCAGTGACTTACACACTTTCTTGCCTCAGAAAAGGTAGCATTCATTTTAGATTGGTTGAGAGTAGACACTTGGTTATTATATCACTGGATTGAAGGCAAATAGTGGCTATTCAGGAATAATATTTTAGAGATGTTAGCCAGGATTCATTTGTGGAGCATCCAGTATCTATTGGGCACCACAACAAGACTATCAGCTACATTCACAGATGTAGGGGCCATTAGTCCCCATTGAGCAAGGGTTTTATAATCAATGGAAGTTGGTGGTGGATGTGGCAGGTGAGAAAAGTCATTGACAGAACTGCTGGGCGACTGAGTAGGGAATCTTGGTGAATAATGGTGTTATATAGTGGGAGAGGACATAGTGAAGGATATCTGATCTTTGTGTAAAGACAGCTATTTTCAAGTTAAACCACTCGATGAGGATGGCTCCTATAGGGGGAGAGATGTGAAGTTAATGGCTATTGGTTAATCTGTCAATATAGGATTCTGTTTCCCAGCTCTGGAACTCCTTAATGTCCATGGGTCCTCTTTGCTGGAAGAGTTCTCAAAAGCTGAGGGAATTAATTTTGCTCTCATAGGAACACATAACTGGGATGGTTGTGCAGGATTTGAATGGGTGTCCTTGACTTTGTTTCTGAGAGATTATATATATCCTGATTTCCCTTGTATCTGGGAGACTTTAAGGGCTTTGAGTGAAAGAGTCAAAATCTACTTACAATTTTGCAATGATTTTTAATAACTTCTTATGATGGCATTAGCAACAGGATCACATAACTTCCTGAAACCTAGTCAGAATGAAGTAGCTTTCTTTTATCTTCACCTTCCTTCAATTTGAAGTGAGAACATAATTTTCCCTGTGAATTGAGTGCAATTTTATATGTTTCATGGGTACTTGTTAAGTTACCAGTACAGGCCTTTCACTTTTTTCAAGGTTTTTGAATATTAGGGATATTAAATATCAGTATATAATACACTTTTACTTCAACTGGTTTGCATAGATCTGTTAATTTTTCCTGTATAGTTTCTTATACATGGACTTTTTAAAAGCTCATCATAGTCACAAATTATTCATGGAAAAATTTTAGTTTCTTTTTCTATCCTTTCTCCCAAGCAACCCATGTCTTCTCTTTAGAAGGTCATCTTTATTTCTTCCAGATACTCTGCATATACCTAAATTTTCAAAAGGAATTATACTATAGACACAATTTCATGCATAACCCCTTAAAAAGGCTGAAAGGACTTTCCTTTCACTAAATAAGAGTTGACAGGGTTGCAGTCTTTCCTGGAGGATCTAGATGAGATTCAATCTATTTTCTTGACTTCTGCAGCTATACTGGCTACCTGTGTTCCTTGGCTCATGGCCCTCTTCCATCTTCAAAACCAGTGATGACTAGTTGAGTCTTTTTTTATCCCTTCACTCTGACAGTAACTCTTCTACTTCCTTCTTCCACATTTAAAGACCCCCATGATTACACTATCCAATCATCCAAGGATAATTTTCCTTGGTTAGCTGATTAGCAGCTTTATATTCATCTGCAACTATAATTCCCCCCGCCATGGAGCCTAACCTATTCACAGCTTCAAGAAGTTAGGATGTAGACATCTTTGGAAGCTTTAATCTGTGTACCACAGAAGGGAATGGGGAGCAATCTCTAGCTGAAAAGGGGCAAGTGCTCATGAAAGGATGTGGTCCAATATATTGATATACCATGGGATATATCATGGGCATTCCCACAATAATAGACATGAACTCTAAAGATACTGGGCGCTCCTTGATTATGGAGACCAAAAGGGACATATCTGAGAACAAGTGGACCTGTGTTTTCTCTTAGAAGGTCATGGTTTCTCTGATCTTCTTTGTGTGTTCTTGTATCTATAAGCTACCTTACTCTTATAACTGGTTGCAATTTGAAGTGCCAGTAGACCTGGCACTTTCTAGCACTCATGTCTAGTTGCAGAACAGTAAGAGTTAAGAACAGGTACTTAGGCTCTCCCCCTGTGGCCTGACCATGTGTATCTCTTTATGTTGTGTACTTTGGCATTGATGTCTTTGTGGATTCTGAGTGGCTTATTACAGCATTAGTTGTTAATTTTGAGCTTTTGTGTTCAAATTATTCTTGTTATAATGAAGCTACTTAGATTTGACAGGCAAAGTGTAGACAGGACAGGCCTAAATGCTTTTCATACTAGGATGGAAAAGATAAAATATCCTTGATTTTCTACCTAACTTGAACACTACCCTTGAGACTCAGTTAAAGATGCAAATAATTTAAGTCACTTCTGGATTAAGACTTAATTTTGAGGAGGATCAGTCCACTGAGATTCATTCCTGCTCGGTTTGGATTCTCCAAAAAGCAACCCCGAGACAAGGATTTAGATGCAATTAACTAAGCAGGCAAATTCCAGGTAAAATGGAATTGGAAGGCGATTCCAGGTAACATGGAGGGAGTTAAGGATGTGAAAAAGGGAGGACAGACAAATCACTAAAAATTCATTAAGTGAACATTGTGGGCAACTTAAGCCAAGTTTGCAGAGGGACCCTCTAGATAATCCAGAGGAACTATCTAGGTAGAATTCCAAAGGTCAGCCCATCCCACTCATCCTTTTAGGGGCTAAGCAACCCTTGAAGGGCTTACTCTCCACACTCTTGGCCTGCCCTGCACATACATAAGCATGGAACTGTGGCAGGAGAACATTCTATGGGCACACAGAATATAACAGTCTGTAGGTTTTGTTTGGATGACCTCAACAAATTGAGCAAACAAATTGAGCAATGGAGTCTTTTTCTTACCGATGGCTTACACAGTTAGAACCACCTTTGTGCCATATTGACTTCATTGTTTTAACTGGTTGCCATCTTAATCAACTGCTATAGATAAAAACCATAAGATCATTTCAGTGGATGCAGAAAAAGCATTGACACAGTGCAACATCCGTTCATGAACTCTCAACAAAGCAGGTTTAAAGGGAACATACCTAAATCAAGGACTTATGTAACGCACCCACAGCTAACATAATGCAACCAGACAAAAAGAAAATGCATCCAAATTGGTCAGAAGTAAAGCTGTCACTATTGGTAGATGCCCTGACACTATGTATCAAACCCCAACAACTCCACAAAAAAACCCCAAAAACAAAAAACAACCCTATGAGAACTGATAAGTGTATCCTGAAACTGCCGAATTCAAAATTACATGGAAATGTGTTGCATTTCTATACACCAATAATGAAGTGGCAGAGAAATCAAGAAAACAACCCCATTTACAATTTCACCAAAAAGAATAAACTACCTAAAAGTAAACTTAACCAAGGAGGTAAAATACCTATTCTTCAAAAACTAAGACCCTGAAAAAAATGGATGACACAAAGAAAGGGAAAGATACTCCATGCTTATGTATTGAAAGAACTGATACTGTTGAAATGTCCATACAAAGATACCTACAAATTTAATGTAATCCCTATCAAAATACCAATAGTACTTTGCACATAACTAGAATAATCCTAGAATTTGTATGGAACTGCAAAAGACTTCCAGTAGCCAAAGCGCTCTTGAGAAACCCAAAGCTGGGGATATCACAATCCCAGATTGCAAGGTAAGCTACAAAACTGGTAATCAAAATGGAATGGTGTTGGCACAAAAATAGACACATATCGACAGAATAAACTGATGATTTCCTTTTTGTCAACTTATGACAAATAGGCAAGAATATACAATGGGGAAAAAGCAGTCTTCTCAACAAATGATGCTGGGAAAACTGGACCACTTCCTTAGAACATACACAAAAATAAATTCAAAATAGACTAAAGATCTTAGATGTGAGACCTGAAACCTAAAAACTTTTAGAAGAAAACATAGGTAGTAATCTCTTTGACATTGACCATAAAACATTTTTTTTAAAGATTTTATTTATTTATTTGACAGACAGAGATCACAAGTAGGCAGAGAGGCAGAGAGAGAGAGGAGGAAGCAGGCTGTCCACAGAGCAGAGAGCCCGATGCGGGCCTCGATCCCACGACCCCGGGATCATGACCCAAGCTGAAGGTAGTGGCTTTGACCCACTGAGCCACCCAGGTGCCCCCATAAAACATTTTTATAGATGTGTCTCAGTCAAGAGAAACAAAAGCAAAGTTAAACTGTAGGGATTGCACTACGATAAAAAGCTTTCACACTGAAGAAAACAAAATAAAACAAAAAGACAATGACAACACACTGAATACAAGATATCTGCAAATGAAATAGCTCATAAGGAATTCATATACAAAATACAGATCTTCTACAACTCCACCCCCCAAAACAAATAATCCAATTAAAAGTGAGCAGAGGACCTGAGTAGCTATTTTCCCAAAGATGTACAGATGTCCATCAGGTCTGAAACTGAAAAGATGCTCAACATCACTATCAGGGAAATGCATATAAAAGTCACAATGAGGTATCCCCTTATACCTGTCAGGATGGCTAAAATAACGTAATTGTTGATGAGGATGTGGAGAAAAAGCAACCTTCATACACTGTAGTTAGGAATGCAAATTGGTGTAGCCACTGTGGAAAAGAGTACGGAGGATCCTAAAAAAAGATCTTAGAATTACTATATGATCCAGTAATTCTACCACTAATTATTTACCCTAAGACAAGAAAAACTCTAATTCAAAAAAGATACATGCACTCCATGTCTGTTGCAGCAGTATCCACAATAGCCAAGGTATGGAAGCAACCCAAGTGTCCATCTATAGAAAAAGATGTGGCATATATATGCGCAATAGAATATTATACAGCCATAAAAATGAGCTTTAGCTACTTGCAATGATATTGATGGACTTAGAGAGTATAAGTAAGTCAGAAAAAGACAAATATGACTTCTATATGGATTTCAAAAAACAAAGTGCACAAAGGGTGAAAGACTCACAAAAAACTCCTCTCAAATATAGGAGAAAAATGTTGATTGCCAGAGGGGAGGTGGGTGGGAAATGGGTGAAATGGATAAAGGGGATTAAGAGTGCACTTACCTAGGTGAGCATAGATTTGTTGAATCATATATCTGAAATCAATATGACACTGTATATGTATTATACTAGAGAAAAAAAAAACTTAAAGTAGGGTGATGAATGTAACAAACCACTAAGCCCACAGCTACAATGAGTCCCTAGAATTTAATGGATATTAATCGTCTCCCTTTTTACCCATTCTAGACTGCTCTTTATCTGCCAGTACCTCTGCTGATCTATATGCCTACTCCTAGGGGGACCCAATTATTACAGACCTATGAATATCTCAGTATATTGTTACCTTACTCTAGGTAGGTTATGGTTGCTGCAGTAAATACACTTGTCACCACACAGTGTCACTAAGAAGGACTCAGTCAACCTTACCAGTCTAGACATAGGTTTCTCTTACAAAATGAGTTGCTATATCTTCATAATGCTCAGGGCCAATGACCTCTGCTGTATTAGTAATTTCCCACTTGCCTACTGGCCAAAGGCATGAGATGCCTAGTATGACTGTTGTTTTAGGTTCTCTGGAACTTATTCTATATTTCCTGGTGGAAGTCTTTCCTCTCTGGGGGCAGCTGATCATGCCAGGCCTAAAGCCATGAGAACAAAACACCCCATCTCCAATCTGACCACAAGGTGAATGGTGAGAGGAAGCATACTACTTCTCTCTTGGTTATGATTACAGTATTGTATCTCTTGGGAGACACAAAATACTAAGTCTTGGCTTCCTATGACTTAGAGTAAAGTGGATATGATATTGGGGTACTTAAGGGTTGATTTGAAGTCAGATGAAACATTTCACCAATGAACATGAGGCAAAAGCCCTAGGATCCCGGATAGCAGCCTCAAACAGGAAAGACTGTATTAGTCTGCTGAGCTCAGGGGCCCCAAGTTGTACTTGAGGTTGAGCTTCTCAGAAGGTACCTCCCTGCTAGTCTGGGACTCCTCTTGTATGCCCTTGTGCTCAGGAGGTCACTCATTTTAAGGCCTTTCACTTCCTTCAGGAAGTAGCTCTCCAGGAAATCACAAGGATGGACATATTCATGATTTTCAGAGCCCAAGGTATGTGGATCTAGCATGGTCCAGTTCAGGTATTTGTCTCCATACAAATGGGTATGACCTCATTCATTCTGGGAAGAAGGGTGTAGCTAATGGACTCAAGTATTGACTTCAGGATTACTTGGGTTCCCTCACAACTTACTTCTGCTAAGCCCCAGAGAAAGTGGTTCATGCCCTCTAGGGCCACATCCTTGTCAAACTATACAAACTTTGTAGGCAGTAGACAGAGCATGCTCAGATAAAAGTCTACCAGGTGGTTAACAGCATCATCTGTGTGGTTGGAACTATGCACGGGATTTTGTGGTGAGAGGTGGGTGCTTTCTGTGAAAGAATTAGCTGTGCCAAGGGGCTGTGGGTGTGGAGTGTGTGTGTGTGTGTGTTAAGTTTTGTTCTCTAGAAGCAGATCCTAAGATGGGAATTTGTGGTGATCAGGGCTTAAAATCAAGTAAAATTCCATAAGGTAGTAGAGAAGTAGGATGGGTAAGAGGAGGCAAGGCAAGGACATGTTACAAAGCAGAATCCAATGGATGGTAAACAAAGGTTTTATGACAGGGGACCTATGGAGACAGTAGATTTAGACCTAAATTCTTTCAAAAAGGGGAAAAATATTTAATCCCTTTTACTCTATTCATCATTGTTTAAAACTTGCCACTTGGGACTGAATTCCCAGATCTTTGAGTTCTTCCAAAGCCAATCCCTGGCCCTCCCCAAAGGCCCAGTCACTGGCTGTTAGCAATCAAATCACCAGAAGCATCTGTGCCAAATATGGAAAAGGGATCTAAGGAGATGGGGGTTGAGCAGGGACAGACTCTGATAGAGGGCATCTCAGGATGCTGGAGCTAGAAAGGGGAAACTTTCCCAGAGTCTGTTCCTCCAGACACTGTTTTATCAAGAAGCAGATCCACGAAACCAGAAGTGTCATGAGTTGCCATGACTTTAAAATGAGACCAAGTCTGCTTAGATTGGTTCCCTAGAAACAGACCATGAGAGACTTACATGAAAGTCATTAAGGAAGTATTCCCAGGGGAAACCAGGGAAGGACCAGGGAGGCAGGCAAGAGTTGGTAGGAAGCCAAGCCAAGTTGTGATCTCTGGCAAATGCCTGCATACTGCATTCTTCATCCAGATCCCACAGGGGATAACTAGACAAGTTAATTCTGAGCTGGGCTTTCACACTCCTGTAACTGCCAGTGATTAGTACTGGATGCTTTTGTTTGGAGGAGAAGTATAAACTCTCAGGCACTCTGGCTATTAGGGTGTGCAGGCAAAACAAGTCCAATAATTCAAGGGCAGTTCTCCAAAAGAGTTGCAGGTACTGGCCTTAGAAGACACATGACACCCAGAGTTGAGGGTTATGGAGTAAAGTTATAAAGAATTTAGAGGGAATATAAGTATGGCCCCCACATGGCTCATTAATGATTTTGTGGTTAGAGGGTGGAAGAGACAAAACAACTTGCAAGGAAGGTTCTTTGGTCTATTCCTTCAAATAACACTTGCTACATGCCTGTTGTAAGAATGTAACCCCTCATAGTTGTAGGCTGGCCTTTGGGTTTTATCACAAGAAAAAAGTTCTGTCAAGTATTGTGGAGTCCTTGCTCTCCATTTTAGGTCCAAATAAGATATTTTGGAAGATGGTGTGAAAATTTGTAAGAGCTAGGAAGCCTTCCAAAATAGCCCCTACTTTAGAGTTTCATATTTCAAATCATGATACCCCTCATCCTCTATAAGCTGCAGACTTTAGCAATAGGGTCTATTTGTGTAGGGTTCATGTGTCTTTTTCTCTAGTTTTAAACCCCTGGGCATGTGTTCAGACCATTTCTTTGGGTGAGCACTCAGTAGTCTCTTCTAGAAACACAAGGAGTAGAAGTTCTATGCTTGTTGGGAGATTTTTTATTATTTAATTTATTAGTAATTGTGTTCAGATTTTCTTCTTCCTGACTGTTTTGGAAGCTTGTATGCTTGTATGTCCATTTCTTCTTGGTTATCCAATTTGAAGGGCTGGAGATTTGTGTGCTTGGGCTACAACTTTGCTTCTATTCCACCTAAGAGCAGGTTAAGGCAGCATATTTATTTAATGGATGAACAAATCACATGTTCACATAAGTGGCAGAGGATGAATGTCTAGGGTAAGATGCAGACCTTTCAATGGAGATGAGAAGAATTCTCCTGGGGTCAATACCTGTGAAAGGGAAGCAGGATTGGACATAGGGAGAAGTTGCATTGTAGGGCAGATCAGACAGAAGCCTGAGCTACTCCTGTGGGGAGTTTTCAGTCTAGGATGACCCTTGAGAGCTACCTGGGTTGGGATGAGAAGTTTGGGCTTGGATTCTCTCAGACTGCTAAGTCACAATTCTCTAGATGCCAGCCACCATGGAAGGGGTGTGTGTGTGACTTTGGATGAGGGACTCTCTTCAGCTGATATAAGGCCATAAGGAGCTGACAGTTGAGGGATACCTGTTCATGGCATTCCCAGTGGTTGGGAGAATAAGTCCTTCATTCCTGAAAGAGGGGAAATGGGTACTACATCACTGCTCCTTCCATGACATTAAGCATTGTACAGCAATAAAAACAAACATCCGGGCACCTGGGTGGCTCAGTGGGTTAGAGCCTCTGCCTTCGGCTCAGGTCATGATCCCAGGGTCCTGGGATCGATCCCCGCATTGGGCTCTTTGCTCTGCATGGGGCCTGCTTCCTCCTCTCTCTTTGCCTGTCTCTCTGACTACTTGTGATCTCTGTCTGTCAAATAAATAAATAAAATCTTAAAAAAAAAACAAACAAACATCCTAAGACCTACCTAAGAGTAATGAACCTGATACAGAGGACAGAAAGTTTCCTATGAGGCCTCTAAGAAAATTCACAGGACTAGGAGACCAGGCCATTGTGTAAATACAGATAACATCTTGGTGCTTTGATCAAGTGTAGAGTTTGCCCACCTTGGAGGCTCTGGAATTCTAGCACTTCACTGGGCTGAGTTGTCTGCTTTGACATGATGAGACTAAATATTTTTGTTTTGAGCAGACAAATGGCTGTTAATTGTCCACAGGGTACCCCATGATCCACATAACTGGATCATCTGCTGCCAGGGAAGCTGCCTGGAGCTTCAGCCTAGTCATCATGGTGGAGAAGTGGACAGATTGGTTTAGAAATATCCTTCCTGTTTCTTGGTATATGCTGTACTTTTCTAGCACTGCTTCCTGGCACAGATACTAATATAAATATTGATGTCTTACTGGTGATTTTTGGTTGTTCTAAAGTTTGTTCTCTTGTGATTCCAAAGTTAGGGATCGTTAGAGCAGTATTCTGAGTCGTATATGTTACCATCTTGTCCACTTACTCTTTTTTCTTAAATTTTAAAAAAATTTATTTATTTTTTAAAATTTCTTTTCTTAAATTTTAAAAAATTTTATTTATTTTTTAAAATTTCTTTTCAGTGTCCCAGAGTTCATTGTGTATATGCCACACCCAGTGCTCCATGCAGTATGTGCCCTCCACAATACCCACCCCCAGGCTCACCCAACCTCCCACCTATTCTTTAAAACTCTGCTCTTTGGGTAAGATCTTTTTTTTTTTTTAAATTAAGTAAGTTCCATGCCCAACTTGGTGCTTGAATTCATGACCCTGAAGATCAAGAGTTGTATGCTTTACTGGTTTAGTGAGGCTGGCACCCCTAATTTCTTGATAATGTTCAAATTTTCTCTACCATCTTCTGGCTTAGTGTTGAAGTTATGAGTGACTTGGTGGTGTTGCTTAAAAAATGCCCAGAGATTTTTGGTCTACTTTGAAGTCTCATATGCCCCTGTGTTAGCCATGAGGAGTAGATTTTTCTTGGAGATCTTGCTGCTAATTGAGGAATCTGTGTCATCTTGGTTTTGCCCAATTGTGGTAACCATCTATGCAGGGAAGCAATAGAAGACATAAATTGAATGTGAGGGACTTAATACAAAAAGTAATGTCTTTTTACCTGACATTTTGCTTTTGGTATGTCTTGGGGGTTTTGTTGTTGATATTGCTGTTGTTTGCTTGTTGTTTTGTTTTTAATCTTTTTCATGATAGCCAGATATGATATACTGGGTAGAAGGAATTGTAAATAGAACTTTGATATTGCAGTGAAGTTTGTGAAGAGCATTCCATGATCATATGATTAAGTCTCAAGCTTTCTGTGACTTAAACCTTGGGGCCATGAACTTCACAGGTGTTTACAGTTGTTTTTCTCCCCTTGTAGGTAGGAAAAATGGCTGCAGTGGAGTACAGTCGAGTATATCCCTTCCAGATCAGTTAGGCTCTGATAAAACTTCAGAAGGTTATGTTTGGTGTATTAATTTCCCCTGAGGAAGGAGGTCTTGTTTAGGAGAATGGAGTGCTTTGGCATATTTTTATTGGTTCCTCTTCTGTTTCTGCTAAACACAAGAGTGAATTTTCTTAGATTCTTATTGTGGGAATCTGGTCAAGTTCTTGAAGGTAAGTCTTAGGATATTTTGGGCAGACTTCCTGGAGTTTATAAATCTCAGACTTGTCTACACTGAACTTCTCAAATTGGTCATATGTAGTGCAGGATTTCCTACCCTGCTCTGGGTTCCTCTCGAGTCTTTGTGATTGTAAGTAGGGACTCCCTGCATCTGCCTGTCTCCAGTCTAGGGAGAACAGCTTGCCCTGTGTGTTCCTTTCTTGTATGAATTCAGAAAGAATTTTAAAGTTTTTCCAGTATTTTATCTGTTGGGACAGAGATGCAACCTCTAAAGGTACAGATGTAGTTAAAGCAATTTTCTTTTTTTTTTTTATTTGTCAGACAGAGAGAGAGCGCAGGAGCAAGCACAGGCAGACAGAGTGGCAGGCAGAGGGAGAAGCAGGCTCACCGCTGAGCAAGGAGCCCGATGCGGGACTCGATCCCAGGATGCTGGGATCATGACCTGAGCCGAACGCAGCCGCTTAACCAACTGAGCCACCCAGGCGTCCCCAGATGTAGTTAAAGAAGGGCCATATGCACCCCAGTGTTCACAGAAGCACTGTCCACAATAGCCAAACTGGAAGGAAATGAGATGCCCTTCAACAGACAAGTGGATAAAGATGTGGTCCATATATACAATGGAATATTACTCAGCCATCAGAAAGGATGAATACCCATAATTTGTATCAACATAGATGGAACTGGAAGGGATTATGCTAAGTAAAATAAGTCAGGCAGAGAAAGACAATTATATGGTTTCACTTTTATATGGAACATAAGCAATGGCATGGAGGACATTAGGAGAAGGAAGGGAAAAAAGAAGGGGGGAATCAGAGGGAGATGAGCCATGAGAGACTATGGATTCTGGGAAACAAACTGAGGGTTTCAGAGCAGGGGTAGGGGGATAGGTTAGCCTCGTGATGGGTATTAAGGAGGGCACATAATTTTTCAATGAGCACTGGTTGTTATATGCAAACAATGAATCATGGAACAATACATCAAAAACCAATGAAGTAGCCATTCTGACTGGTGTGAGGTGGTATCTCATTGTGGTTTTGATTTGTATTTCCCTGATGCCCAGTGATATGGAGCACTTTTTCATGTGTCTGTTGGCCATCTGGATGTCTTCTTTGCAGAAATGTCTGTTCATGTCCTCTGCCCATTTCTTGATTGGATTATTTGTTCTTTGGGTGTTGAGTTTGCTAAGCTCTTTGTAGATTTTAGATACTAGCCCTTTATCTGATATGTCATTTGCAAATATCTTTTCCCACTCTGTCAGTTGTCTTTTGGTTTTGTTGACTGTTTCCTTTGCTGTGCAAAAGCTTTTGATCTTGATGAAGTCCCAATAGTTCATTTTTTCCCTTGCTTCCCTTGCCTTTGGCGTTGTTCCTAGGAAGAAGTTGCTGTGGCTGAGGTCGAAGAGGTTGCTGCCTGTGTTCTCCTCAAGGATTTTGATGGATTCCTTTCTCACGTTGAGATCCTTCATCCATTTTGAGTCTATTTTCGTGTGTGGTGTAAGGAAATGGTCCAATTTCATTTTTCTGCATGTGGCTGTCCAATTTTCCCAACACCATTTGTTGAAGAGGCTGTCTTTTTTCCATTGGATGTTCTTTCCTGCTTTGTCGAAGATTAGTTGACCATAGAGTTGAGGGTCTATTTCTGGGAGGATGCGGAGAAAGGGGAACCCTGCTACACTGTTGGTGGGAATGCAAGCTGGTGCAACCACTCTGGAAAACAGTATGGAGGTTCCTCAAAAAATTGAAAATAGAGCTACCTTATGACCCAGCAATTGCACTACTGGGTATCCTTCCTAAAGATACAAACATAGTGATCCAAAGGGGCACGTGTACCCGAATGTTTATAGCAGCAATGTCCACAATAGCCAAGTTATGGAAAGAACCTAGATGTCCATCAACAGATGAATGGATAAAGAAGATGTGGTATATATATACGATGGAATACTATGCAGCCATCAAAAGAAATGAAATCTTACCATTTGCGATGACATGGATGGAACTAGAGCGTATTATGCTTAGCGAAATAAGTCAACTGGAGAAAGACAACTACCACATGATCTCCCTGATATGAGGAAGTGGAGATGCAACGGGGGTGGGAGTTAAGGTGGTAGGAAAAGTAAAAATGAAAGAAGATGGGATCGGGAGGGAGAAAAACCAAAAGAGACTCTTAATGTCATAAAACAAACTGAGGGGGGTGGGGGGAAGAGGGGTTGGGTGAGGGTGGTGGGGTTACATCATATGTTTAAATAAAGCTTAAATAAAGTAAAAAAAAAAACCAATGAAGTATTGTATGGTGACTAACATAATAAAAAACATAAATGTAAAAAATTTGACCATTCTTTCTAATGTCTGCCTCCTTTTAAACATGGCTGTATTCTTAGCATGCCTTTCCTCTTGAGGACTACTGACTTTCCTACAGAGCTTCCAAAATGAAATCTGCTATTAATTACTGATCTTTGGTAAGTGAGACAGAGGCTATAGGGTACTAGCATTCTGTTCTAAGTAGGATGTGAAAGTGTGCAGAGGGCAACTACTCTTTTACTTCCTTTGTTTCATCATATCTAGAAACTTCTCTTAAGTATAATCTCTATAACTTGTTCAAATTGACTAAAATAGATAAAGGTGCTGTTTTCCAAGTCCCAGATGATTTGGATCCCATGAGGACTTGTTTTCCCAGCCCATGTTAAATGATTCAAAGTCCTAGGACCTTTAGGGGAGGCAGTCTACAGTGTTGTTCTGTTTTTGCCACTGTCAAGAGCCTTTCTGGTGAAGAAAAGCCAGAAATTTGTCTTCATGCTAGGAGAGGAGCTCTTTAAGCCACTTTACTAAGTCTTCAGATAGGGGTACTTTAGGCCATAGTCTTGTGCTTGTTGTCATAAGGCACAAAGGAGAGAGAATTCAGTGTGATTCTACCCATGGTTGGGGTGAGGTGGGGGTGACTTTAACCTTTTGCTTGCCTTGCAATAGCATAAGTCTTCAAATTCAAGACTGGGATTTCATCAGAAAAGGAGGAAGAACCTACCTGAGGCTCCTAATGCCTGGAACAATTATTATGTAAGCATGGGGGCTTGACAATGAACATATAGGTTGTACAAAGAAGTGATCTCTTAAGGGGGAGGGGGAAATCTCTGAGGTGAGGCCAATGAAGCCAATGAACACAGCTTTATGGACACAGAAATCTGCTCTTAAGTTTACAATGGCAAGGTAAATGTCTAGGGCATTCTGGTAAGCTATATTAATGTGATATGGAAAAACCCAATTCCTGGCCCATACTTGAGTAGTGCAATCTCACCCTTGTTTCACTGCTCCTCTTGGCTTTGAATTACCTCTCCTTGTAGTCCATCAACAGGATAAAGCCTATTTGGACCAGAAAGAATGGTTGTGTTAATATACTTAGGAATCTTGGTACTGTTTTGAAAATGGGATAGATGTAAGGGAGAAGTGTATATAATAAGAGAGACTTCCAGGGACCAGACAAGGATGATAAAGGTACCAGGTCTGCCAGGGCCTTGCCAGAATTTCCACAGCCTAGATGGCCATTCTCTGTACCTGATCATCATCCTGATAATTTGGAATTTTCCTGGGCACAAGAAGCTACCCCCTATTAGCTTTGAGGACAGTGCTGTCCAGCTGAGTCAGTCATATGTTTAAATACTCCAGTTGCTATAAAAGAACAACAACCCACTTACCTGGGTAGCTTAATTGGTGGCTTAGTTGGTGACTCTTGATTTTGGCTCAGGTCGTGATCTTAGGGTCCTGAGATCGAGCCCCATATGGGGCTTCATGCTCATCATGGAGTCTTCTTAAGATTCTGTCCTTCTTCCCCTCTCCACCCATCCCCAAGTGCCTGTGCTCACACTCTTTCTCACAAAAAAGGGAAAAAAAAGAATTGGATGAAATTAAATTCTTGAATTTAATCTGTGCCTACTTGCTAGTTATAACTGTGGTCCTCATTTAGAATCTTCTGGCCCAGGTACCAATTCCCTACCTACTAACATAAGAAGTGTTTCATAAGCTTGTTGAGTATGAGCTCATAAATTACCCAGCCTTTTTAAAATTTTCTAGTTCTTAGGGAACTTGGTAAGTGTTCTAAAAGTCACAGTGACTCGAAATGGACCCATTTTCAGTGGCTTAGGGGATTTTTGGCCTAGAAGAGATAGCATTCATTTTATTTTATTTTAAAAACTTATTTAAATTCAGTTTAGTTAATATATACTATTACTAGTTTCAGGGGTAGAATTTAGCAATCCATCAGTTACGTAAAACACACAGTGTTCATTGCATCAAGTGCTCTCCTTAAAGCCCATTGCCCAATTACCCCTTCCCCTGTCCCATCTCTCCTCCAGCAACCCTCAGTTTGTTTCCTAGATTTGCCTAGACTTCAGCATCTCTTATAGTTTTCTTCCCCCATTTTTTTACTAATTATATATACATTATTCATTTTATGCATATATTTACCTACACAATTTACAGAAAATCAAACTGTGCCAAATATACAGAATGCCCTCTGATGACTTTGTAGTAGCAGAGGGTCTTATTGCTGCAGTTTTAAGAATAAAATCTTAAGGAGGGCACGTATTGCATGGAGTACTGGGTATGGTGCATAAACAATGAATCTTGGAACATGAAAAAATAAAATTAAATTAAAAAAAGAATAAAATCTCATACATGTGAAAGCTGAGAAGAACACAGTTAAGTTAAATGGTAGCCTTGTTAAAAAGTTTTTGTCCTGTGAAGTTTCAGCTTTATATTAAGTGGAATTTAAAAGAATGCTCACGGAAGTGAATCTGAAGCGACAGGAAGATAGACCATGGAGGCAAGGGCTGGCTCCTGGCAAGTGGTGGAGCAGTCACACACAAAATCAGAACTTTTAGAAGTCTGCTCCACTGAGGGACATCACTCCAGAGGCTAAGCAGGGGTGGAGTGCTTGTGGGGACAGTGTGGTCTTAGGTCCCACGGGGTCACAGAAAGATCAGGGTGTTGGAGTGTGGCAGAGCTCCCAGGTATCAGAATGGGTAAGACAACTACAGAGACAGAGCTGAGGAGTGAGCTTTCAGATCGGACTTACATTAAACCATGATCCAAGGCACAGTGGGGCCACTGATCTTCAAGCAGGGACCCCACAAGTGGCAGATCCAGGGAGACTCCCCTTCCTTCTCCAGGAGAAGCAGCATGGGAGGAATCTGCTGGGTTTGGAGACTCCAAATGGGGCTGTGTGCCAGAGATAGAAATGCTTGGTCACAGGCTGGGTGAGCACAGAGCATGGCCAGAGACCAGGGAGACAGGAGTGATTGGCTCCTTATCTCTGAGAGTGCACTGAAGAGTGAGGCCCTGAGCTCTCAGCCCCTCCTGACTGGAGATTGGGAGGCTGCCATTTTTATTCCTGTCCTCCAAAGCTGTACAGAAAGCGTTCAGGGAACAAAAGCTCCCCAGAGCGAACCTGAGCAGATTACTTAGCCTGGACCCTGGCAAGGGCAGTGCAATTTCGCCTTGGGCAAAGAGATTTGAAACTCACTGCAACAGGCCCCTCCCCCAGAAGATCAGTAAGAACATCTAGCCAAGACCAAGCTCACTGAGCAAGGAGAACAGTGTAACTCCAAAGCTAGGGGAAAGCAATGCATAGAATTCATGGCTTTTCCCCCATGATCCTTTAGTTTTGCAAAGTTAAATTTTTTTAATTTATTTTTTTCTTATTCTATTTTTTAATTTTTCCTCTTTCCTCTTTTAATGTTTTTTAACTAGTTTAACAATACCTTTCTAAAAAAAATCTTTTAAACCTTCATTGTTATAGTCATATTTTATGCCTTCATTGTATTTAACCTTATTTTTTGTTTACATATAGGTTTTTTATCTAAAAAAATTTGGGATATAATTTATTCTAAAGATCAAAATATACCCTAGATCTAGCACATGGCTTTGTTCTAGTCTCCAGCCTGAACACATTCTCTCTTTTTTTTCCAACCAACTTATCAATTCCTTTAAAATTTTTTTTTAAAATTTTCATCTTTACAGTAATATTCCATCCCTTCATTGTGTTTACATATATATAATGTATATTTATTATATACATTATTATAATTATATATTTATTATTATTATATATAATAAATATATTATATTTATATATATGTTATATATATATTTATCTCTATATAAAAGTTTATATATATATAAAAGTTATATAAAAGAAGTTACCTCCCAAAATTATAAAGATATATATATCTTTCTTTCTTTATAATATAAAAATATATATAAATCTTTCTTTCTTTATAATTTTGGGAGGTAACTTCTTCAAAGAGACCAAACTAACCCAAAATCAGGTGGGTGGCTCTGTTCTATTCACCAGTCTAATATATATATTATATAATATTATATATATATATTTTTTTCTTTTTTTATTTCCTCCCCCTTGCTACTCCCACAGATTTGGTGCTCTTCTGATTTGGTTAGTGTACATTTTTGGGGGTCTTTGCCACCCTTTTAGTATTTAGTATTTTATTCTCTCATTCATATATTCTCTGGATAAAATGACAAGGTGGAAAAACTCACCTCAAGAAAAAAACAAACAAACAAGAGGCAGTACCGATGGCTAGGGACCTAATCGATACAGGCATTGGTAATATGTCAGAACTAGAGTTAACAATGATCATTTTCAAGGTGCTAGTTGGGCTCAAGGAAGGCATGGGAGATATTAGAGAATTCCTTTCTGAAGAAATAAAATCTATTTCTGGAGAAATAAAAGAACTAAAAATCTAAAGAATCTAAAAAAATCTAAAGAATCTAAAAAATCTAAATAAAAGAACTAAAATCTAACCAAGTTGAAATCAGAAAAGATATTAATACAGTGCAATAAAAAATGGAGGCTCTTACTGACAGGATAAATGAAGCAGAATAGAGAATTAGTGATATAGAAGATCAAATGACCATATCAAAAGCTAAGTAAAAGATCAAATGCTGAGTAAAAGAGAGACAAACACCTACTGGACCACGAGAGGAGAATTCGAGAGATAAATGATACCATAAGACAAAACAATATTGGGACGCCTGGGTGGCTCAGTTGGGTAAGTGGCTGCCTTCGGCTCAGGCCATGATCCCAGCGTCCTGGGATCGAGTCCATTTTTGGGCTCCTTGCTCAGCAGGGAGCCTGCTTCTCCCTCTGCCTCTGCCTGCCTCTCTGTCCGCCTATGCTCGCTCTCTCTCTAACAAATGAATAAATAAAATCTTTAAAAAAAAAAAAGACAAAACAATATTAAAATAATTGGGATCCCGAAGAAGAAAGAGAGGGGCAGAAGGTATACTGGAGCAAATTATATCAGAGAATTTCCCTAATATGTCAAAGGGAACAAGCATTATAATCCAGGAGTCACAGAGAACACCCTTCAAATTCAATAAAAGTAGGTCCATATCCCATAATCTACTAGTAAAACTTGCAAGTCTCAGTGACAAAAAGAGAATCCTGAAAGCAGCTTGGGACAAGAAGTCTGTACGATACAATGGTAGAAATATTAGATTGGCAGCAAACTTATACACAGAAACTTGGCAGGCAATAAAGAACTGGCATGATATATTCAGAGCACTAAATGAGAAAAATATGCAGCCAAAAATACTATATCCAATAGGCTATCATTGAAAATAGAAGGAGAGATAAAAAGCTTCCAGGACAAACAAAAGAATTTATAAACACCAAATCAGGCCCACAGGAAATATTGAAAGGGGTCCTCTAAGCAAAGAGAGAGCCTAAAAGTAGTAGACCAGAAAGGAACAGAGACAATACACAGTAACATCCACAGGCAATAGGCAATACAGTGGCACTACATTCATATCTCTCAATAGTTACCCTGAATGTAAATGAGCTAAATGTCCCAATCAAAACACACAGGGTATCAGAATGGATAAAAAAACACAACCCATCAATATGCTGCCTACAAGAAACTCATTTTAGACCCAAAGACTCCTCCAGACTTAAAGTGAGGGGGCAGAAAACTATTTACCATGCTAATGGACATCAAAAGAAATCTGGGGTGGCAATCCTTATATCAGATAAATTAGATTTTAAGACGAAGACTATAATAAGAGATGAGGAACGACACTATATTGCACTTAAAGGGTCTGTCCAACAAGATCTAACAATTTAAAATATCTATGCTCCTAACATGGAAGGAGCCAATGATATAAACCAATTAATAAAATCAAGGAAACACATCTACAATAATACAATAATAGTAGGGGATTTTAATACCCCCCTCACTGAAATGAAGAGATCATCCGAGCAAAAGATCAACAAGGAAATAAAGGCCTTAAGTGACACACTGGACCAGATGGACATCACAGATATATTCAGAATATCCCATCCCAAAGCAACAGAATACACATTCTTCTCTAGTGTCCATGGGACATTCTTCAGAATAGAGCACATCTTGGGACACAAATGAAGTCTCAACCAGTACCAAAAGATTGGGATCATTCCCTAAATATTTTCAGACTACAATGCTTTGAAACTAGAACTTAACTGGAAGAGGAAAGTAGGAAAGACTTCAAATACATGGAGGCTAAAAGAGCATCCTACTAAAGAATGAATGGGTCAACCAGGAAATTAAAGAAGAATTGAAGAAATTCATGGAAACAAATGAAAATGAAAACACAACTGTTCAAAACCTATGGGACACAGCAAAGGTGGTCCTGGGAGGAAATTACATAGCAATATAAGACTTTCTCAAGAAACAAGAAAGGTTTCAAATACACAACCTAACCCTACACCTAAAGGAGCTGGAGAAAGAACAACAAAGAAAGCCTACATCCAGCAGGAGAAGAGAAATAATAAAGATCAGAGCAGAAATCAATGAAATAGAAACCAAAAAAACCCCACAGTAGAACAAATCAATGAAACTAGGAGCTGGCTCTTTGAAAGAATTAATAAGACTGATAAATCCCTGGCCAGACTTATCAAAAAGAAAAGAGAAAGGACCCAAATAAATAAAATCATGAATGAAAGAGAAGAGATCACAACCAACACCAAAGAAATACAAACAATTATAAGAACATATTATGAGCAACTCTACGCCAACAAATCTGACAATCTGGAAGAAATGGATGCTTTCCTAGAGACATATAAACTACCAAAACTGAACCAGGAAGAAATAGAACACCCAAACAGACCCATAACCAGTAAGGACTGAAACAGTCATCAAAAATCTCCCAAGAAACAAGAGCCCAGGGCCAGACAGCTTGCCAGGGAAATTCTACCAAATATTTTTAAAAAATTTTTATTTATTTATTTGACAGGCAGAGAGGCAGGCAGAGAGAGAGGAGGAAGCAGGCTCCCTGCTGAGCAGAGAGCCCAATGCGGGGGCTCGATCCCAGGATGCTGAGATCATGACCCGAGCTGAAGGCAGAGGCTTTAACCCACTGAGCCACTCAGGTGCCCCCTCTACCAAACATTTAAAAAATTCCTGTTCTCCTGAAACTGTTCCAAAAAAATAGAAATGGAAAGAAAACTTCCAAACTCACTTTATGAGGCCAGTATTACCTTGATCCCAAAACCAAAGACCCCACCAAAAAGGAGAATTACAGACCAATATCCTTGATGAACACAGATGCAAAAATTCTCACCCAAATTCTAGCCAATAGCGTCCAACAGTACATTAAAAGGATTATTCACCATGACCAAGTGGGATTTATTCCTGGGCTGCAAGTTTGGTTCAACATCTGCAAATCAATGGGTGTGATACAATACATTAATAAAAGGACATGAACCATATGATCCTCTCAATAGATTCTGAAGAAGCATTTGACAATGTATAGCATCCTTTATTAATCAAAAGTCTTCAAAGTGTAGGGATAGAGGGCACATACCTTAATATCATCAAAGCCATCTATGAAAAACCCACAGCAAATATAATTCTCAATGGGCAAAAACAGAGCTTTTCCCCTAAGGTCAGGAACATGGCAGGGATGTCCACTATCACCACTGATATTCAACATAGTACTAGAAGTCCTAGCTTCAGCAATCAGACAACAAAAAGAAAAGGCATCCAAATTGGCAAAGAAGAAGTCAAACTCTAACTCTTTGCAGATGATATAATACTTTATGTGGAAAATCCAAAAGATTCCATCCAAAATTGTTAGAACTCATACAGGAATACAGTAAAGTGTCAGGATATAAAATAAATGCTCAGAAATCAGTTGCATTTCTATACAACAACAGCAAGACAGAAGAAAGAGAAATTAAGGAGTCAATTCTGTTTACATCGCACCCAAAACCATAAGATGCCTAGGAATAAACCTAAACAAGGGGGTAATGAATCTGTACTCAGAAAACTATAAATTATTCATGAAAGAAATTGAGGAAGACACATGGAAATGGAAAAACATTCCATGCTCATTGGTTGGAAGAATAAATATTGTGAAAATGTCTATGCACCTAAAGCAATCTACACATTTAATGCAATCCCTATCAAAATACCACCCATTTTTTTCAAAGAAATGGAACAAATAATTGTAAAATTTATATGGAACCAGGAAAGACACTGAATAGCCAGAGGAATTTTGAAAAAGATAACCAAAGTTGGAGGCATCACAATTCCAGACTTCAGGCTGTAATCATCAAAACAGTATGGTACAGGCACAAAAACAGACACATGCATCAATGGAACTGAATAGAGAGCCCAGAAACGGACCCTCAGCTCTAGTCAACTAATCTTCAACAAAGCAGGAAGGAATGTCCAATGGAAAAAAGACAGTCTCTTCAACAAATGGTGTTGGGAAAATTGGACAGCCCCATGCAGAAAAATCAAACTGGACCATTTCCTTACACCACACACAAAAATAGACTCCAAATGGATATGAAAGACCTCAATGTGAGACAGGAATGCATCAAAATCCTTGAGGAGAACACAAGCAGCAACCTCTTCGACCTCAGCCGCAGCAGCTTCTTCCTAGAAACATCGCCAAGGGCAAGGGAAGCAAGGGAAAAAATAAACTATTGAGACTTCATCAAGATCAAAAGTTTTTGCACAGCAAAGAAAACAGTCAACAAAAACTGACAGAATGGGAGAAGGTATTCACAAATGACATATCAGATAACGGGTTAGTATCCAAAATCTATAAAGAACTTATCAAACTCAACACCCAAAGAACAAAGAATCCAATTGAGAAATGGGCAGAGGAAACGAACAGACTTTTCTGTGAAGAAGACATCCAGATGGCCAATAGACACATGAAAAAGTGCTCCACATCACTCAGCATCAGGGAACTACAAATCAAAACCACAATGAGATACCACCTCACACCAGTCAGAATGGCTAAAATTAACAAGTCAGGAAATGACAAATGTTGGTGAAGATGCAGAGAAAGGGGAACCCTCCTACCCTGTTGGTGGGAATTGAAGCTGGTGCAGCCACTCTGGAAAATAGCATAGAGGTTTCTCAGAAAGTTGATAATAGAGCTACCCTATGACCTAGCAATTGCACTACTGGGTATTTACCCTAAAGAAACAAATGTAGTGATCCAAAGGGGCATGTGCACCTGAATGTTTATAACAGCAATTGAAACTGTGGAAAGACCTATGGAAAGAAGCAAGATGTCCATCAACGGATGAATGGATAAAGAAGATGGGGTATATATATACAATGGAATACTATGCAGCCATCAAAAAGTGAAATCTTGCCATTTGCAATGACGTGGATTAAACTAGAGGATATTATGCTGAGTGAAATAAGTCAATCCAAGAAAGACAATTATCATATGATCTCCCTGATATGAGGAATTTGAGAGGCAGATTGGGGAGTTTAGGGGGTAGGGAAGGAAAAAATGAAACAAAATGGGATCAGGAGGGAGAGAAACCATAAGAGACTCTTAATCTCACAAAACAAACTGAGGGTTGCTTGGAGGATGGGGGTATGGAGAGGGTGGTTGTGTTATGGATATCAGGGAGGGTACATGATATGGTGAGTGTTGTGAAATGTGTAAGCCTGATGATTCACAGACCTATACTCCTGGGGCAAATAATATATGTTAATCAAAATAATAAAAAATAAAAATAAAAGAATGCTCATGAAATAACTTAAACCTTTCAAAATCTTCTAATAAACAGGTAAAAGTCACCTCTAGTTCTTTAAAATATTTGCAGCAAACTCAATAGTTTACGATTAAGGGCATTTATAGTACAGGTGACTAAAATGCATCACAGTATGTCATTAACACTGTAAGAATGTTAAGAATTGTAGACTCTAGTTTGGGTGCTGCTCCCAAGTCACCCCCATGATGGAGCAGCTGATCAATTACACTCGTGTAACACAAGAGTATCAGCATGCTTGACGACTGTCAAACAGACAGTACATAATTCATAACTAAACTTGTATATTCAGAAGGCTTTAGAATGCTCTTAAAATTATTAAAAAATATAAAGTATATTTAGCATTGAAGGAAAACAACAAACTGGAAATGGTTACTGTGAGAGTGGCTGAAGTTCACTATCTGGTTTAAAAAAATGGTTTCTCAAAAGAACATCTAATTTCTTGCAACATAATGGAGATGAGTCTTCCTCAGTTTACACTCAATCTGATGTTTTTCTTGCAGTGTGATCAAAACAGAGGGGTGTAAGAATGAAAGGCACAGCTATGTGCAATAGCTGGGTTTGAAGAGCCATAGGGATGGCAAAGAGATGTTCCCATGACACTGGTGCAGGAGAACAAAGTCCACAGAATGCTTCCCTCTTTAACCCTGGTAGTTGATTTGCTCTTTACAGTAGTTTTCAAAAACACATTATAAAAACTGGATGAGGTTTTGTTTCTAAGTTTCTAAGTTTAACTTAGGAACATACAGATGTACTTCATTTGCAAAAGTTTCTGCAGGCTCTGAAGTACTAAAGTGACACTGTAACACAGATAATCAAAGCTACCAAGCTCGGAGGAGGCAAGTCTTCATCATCGAGATCATCTGAGTAAATATTGCACACTTCTTGTCAGTTGTTGCTGTGACCCTCACATATTCAACTGTAAAAGGAATCCTTTACGGCTTTTTGCTGTATCACTTACTTGAAGAAAGGCTGTTTTAGGTCCCATAACAATGAATGCAGATTGTCATTGAACATGAGGCCTAGGTTTCAAAAAGAGTTTTCCTGTATCATCACAAGACATATTGTATTCTATTAATACAGTTCAACGTCAAGCAGCTATAATTGATAATGCAATGGCCTCTTGTGTATTCAGGCAAAGAACAAGCCTATTAGAGTGACCTAGCTAATGGTGAAAAATGGGTGATTCCATAATGGTGTGAAAAAGGACACATTTTTTGGTCTCAGGATCTATTAACCAGTTCCAGGCACCAGCAACTGCACAGACAGATACCACTATAAGAAGCCTTCTCCAATGTCCAGTGGCAGGCTGTAAACAGTGAACATATTCTGTAAGTCTCCTCCTAAAAGTCTTGAGATCTTCCTTCTTCTCCAGTGAGTTCATGTCAGTGGGCAGCTCTGGGCATCACTGTGACCCCATTGGCATTGAAGCTCCATGGCCCCCACCCAGCCCCTAAAGCAAACCTGCCTCCCTCTGTTTTTATCTTATTTTTCCTTCCCTTTCCCTATGTTCAGCTGTTTTGTTTCTTAAATTCCAGAGATGGGTGAAATCATGGTATTTGTCTTTCTCTGACTTTGCGCAGCATAATACCCTCTAGTTCCATCTACATCATTGCAAATGGCAAGATTTCATTCTTTTTGATGACTGAGTAATATTCCATTGTGTGGGTGGGTGGATATATATTTAAAAATAATCACAAGGGCAAGCTACAGCCCCAGGATTGGACATCCATAGACGGGCCGCTGCGGGGTCTGCAGACCCTGCTGCTCATGTTCTTCAGCAGGCCTCGGGCCACCCCCATGGCCCTCGTGGCCTCTTCCTGCGCTCCCGTGTGGAGGCCCTGACCATCCGTGGCATTAACAGCTTCCGACAATATAAGTATGACTTGGTGGCAGTGGGCAAGGCCCTGGAGGGTGCGTTCTGCAAGCTCAACCATCTCCTGGAACGCCTGCACTGGTCTTTCTTCTTCTACCTGCTCCCTGCGCTGTCCCGCTTCGTGTCCATCGGCCTCTACATGCCTGCTGCCGGCTTTTTGCTCTTGGTCCTTGGTTTCAAAGCTCTGGAACTGTGGATGCAATTGCATGAGACCGGAGTGGGCCCCGAGGAGCCTGGGGGGCCTCTGGACCTAATCCTCTCCTCCTGTCGGCACAGAGCATCCGGCTGGCCTCGCTTGTGGCGCCCTTGCTGATCTCACAGGCCATGGGTCTGGCCCTCTATATCCTGCCAGTGCTGGGCCAACACGTGGCTACCCAGCACTTCCCCGTGGCTGAGGCCAGGCCGTGGTGCTGACTCTGCTGGCCATCTACACGGCAGGCCTAGCCCTTCCACACAGCACCCAGTGGCTGGTGAGTGCACAGGCCCCAGACAGAGGCTGGATGGCACTGAAGCTGGTGGCCCTCATCTACCTGGCACTGCAGTTGGTCTGTATCACCCTCACCAGCTTCTCACTGGGCTTCCTGCTGGCTGCCACTGTGGTGCCTGCTGCCGCGCTCACCACCCCTGCGGGCCCGGCCCCTCTGCGCTGCCCTGCTGGTGCTGACAAGCCCAGCAGCCATGCTCCTGGGCAGCCTGTTCCTCTGGCGGGAGCTGCAGAAGGCTCCGCTGTCCCTGGCCGAGGGCTGGCAGCTCTTCCTGGCGGCGCTGGCCCAGGGCGTGCTGGAGCACCACACCTACGGTGCCCTGCTCTTCCCACTGCTGGCGCTGGACCTCTATCCCTGCTGGCTGCTCTTTTGGGACGTGCTCTTCTGGAAGTGACATCCGGCTCACAGCCCGCAACATCAGGACTAGGGTGGTGCACCCCTACGTTGTCTTCTTGGGAAATAAACAGTTTTGTTTCAGCTGCCAAAAAAAAAAAATCACATATTTATCCATTCATCTGTTGTTGGACGTCTGGGCTTTTCATATTTTAGCTATTGCTGCTGGAAACATTGGGGTGGATGTACCCCTTGGAATACCTATTTTTGTATCCTTTGGATAAAAATACCTGATAGTGTAGTTGCTGGGTTGTGGGATAGTTTTATTTTTAACTTTTTGAGGAATCTCCACATTGTTTTCCAGAGTGACAAAGCATTCATTTTAGATTAGCAGAGATGTGATTGTATTTTGTTACTATACTATTTTGGTTGAAGAAAGAGTGGCTCTTCAGAGTGGATGTTTTAGTGATGGCAGCAGAGATTAGATCGGCTGTGGTAGCATCCAGTGACTAAATAGGGACCATGGTCAGAATATCAGCAGCATTCCCAGATGAGGGGACCATTAGTCCTCACTGAGCAGGCGTTGCAATCTGCAGAAGTGTGGTAGGTCTGGAAAAAGTCATTGAGAGAACCCTGGATTTTCTGAGCAGGGGATCTTGGCAAATGATGGGTGTTATATACTAGGAGAAAGCATAATATAGGGGATAAGGTTTCTGTGCAAATACAGCTGTTTTCCAAAGTAAAACCACTTGAAGACTCCTGTTGGGGGTGTCTCGTGTGTATAGTTCTTGATCAAATGAGACTTAACAAGATTCTGTTCCTCAGGCATACCTCCCCAACTCCTTTAGGTCGTAGGCCCTTTTTACTGCAATAGTTCTCAAGAGTTGGGGACTTTATCTCACACCCAGCACAGTATTGTGACTGGTATAGCTTCAAGATTTGAATGAATGTTTCTGTTTGTCTGAGACACTGTATTTGATCTCTCTGTATCTGGGAGACCATTTTAAGGAATTAGAGTGGAAAGGTCAAAATGTAGGTGTTTTCCAATGCGTTTTAGTAACTTCTCTTATAATTGCATTAGCAGTGAATAGCATATCTTTCTGAAAACTAGGCAGAATAAGTAGCATTCTCTAATTCTTGACATCCTTCAATTAGAAATGAAAGCACAATTCTGCTTACTTGAGATTTAAGTCTCAAGTTTTTATATGTTTCATAGGTACTTGTTAAAAACTATTCCAGTTTTTTGACTCCTTACCTCTTAAGTGTTTTTTTTATTTGTAAGTTTTTTGAATATTAGCCTGTAACATGTTTTCTAATACAACTTACTTTAATATCAATTATGGCTATGTATCCTATCTTTTAGATTTTCTCATGTTCATTATGGACATAAAATACTCACTGGAAAAATTTAGTCTTTCAGTATCCTTTCCCCAAACAATCCATTTCTCCTTTCTAGAAAAAACTACCTTTCCTTCTTTCCAGAGATACTTATACTTAAACTTAAACATATACTTAAACTTCCATGTACATATACTTAAACTTCCATGAAGTAGAATCATACTAGATGCTGTTTTGTGCATAATCCCTTACATTCTGAAATGGGTCTTACTTCACTACAATGGAGGTGTTGGTAGAGCTGCATTCTTTTCCAGAGAATCCATATGGGAGACTGAATCTCTTTTCTTCACATCTCTAACTGTTATGGCTGCCTGTGTTCCTTGGCTCATGGCCTCTTTAAAAACCAGGAGTGGCAAGTTGAGTCTTCTTACATCCCATCACTCTGACAGTGTCTGTTTTGGTTCTCTCCCATGTTTAAAGACTCTTGTGAATTTCCCTAATATGGCAAAGGGAACAAGCATCAAAATCCAGGAGGTTCAGAGAACCCTCCTCAAAATCAATAAGAATAGGTCTACACCCCGTCACCTAATAGTAAAATTTACAAGTCTTATCGACAAAGAGAAAATCCTGAAAGCAGCCCAGGACAAGAAGTCTGTAACATACAATGGTAAAAATATTAGATTCAACATAGTACTGCTATCCAACATAGTACTAGAAGTCCTAGCCTCAGCAATCAGACAACAAAAATAAATTAAAGGCATCTGAATTGGCAAAGAAGAAGTCAAACTCTAACTCTTTGCAGATGATATGATACTATATGTGGAAAATCCAAAAGGCTCCACTCCAAAACTGCTAGAACTTCTACAGGAATTCAGTAAAGTGTCAGGATATAAAATCAATGCACAGAAATCAGTTGCATTCCTTTACACCAACAACAAGACAGAAGAAAGAGAAATTAAGGAGTCAATCCCATTTACAATTGCACCCAAAACCATAAGATACCTAGGAATAAACCTAACCAAAGAGGCAAAGAATCTATACTCAGAAAACTATAAAGTACTCATGAAAGAAATTGAGGAAGACACAAAGACATGGAAAAATGTTCCATGCTCATGGATTGGAAGAACAAATATTGTGAAAATGTCTATGCTACCTAAAGCAACCTACACATTTAATGCAATCCCTGTCAAAATCCCATCCATTTTTTTTTTCAAAGAAATGGAACAAATAATCCTAAGAAATGTATATGGAACCAGAAAAGACCTCGAATTGCCAAAGGAATATTGAAAAAGAAAACCAAAGTTGGTGGCATCACAATTCCAGACTTCAAGCTCTATTACAAAGCTGTCATCCTCAAGACAGTATGGTACTTGCACAAAAACAGACACATAGATCAATGGAACAGAATAGAAGAGCCCAGAAATAGATCCTCAACTCTATGGTCAACTGATCTTCGACAAAGCAGGAAAGAATGTCCAATGGAATAAGACAGTCTCTTCAACAAATGGTGTTGCGAAAATTGGACAGCCACATGCAGAAAAATGAAATTGGACCATTTCCTTACACCACACATGAAAATAGACTCAAAATGGATGAAGGACCTCAACGTGAGAAAGGAATCCATCAAAATCCTTGAGGAGAACACAGGCAGCAACCTCTTCAACCTCAGCCACAGCAACTTCTTCCTAGGAACAACGCCAAAGGCAAGGGAAGCAAAGGCGAAAATGAACTATTGGGATTTCATGAAGATCAAAAGCTTTTGCACAGCAAAGAAAACAGTTAACAAAACCAAAAGACAACTGACAGAATGGGAGAAGATATTTGCAAATGACATATCAGATAAAGGGCTAGTATCCAAAATCTATAAGGAGCTTAGCAAACTCAACACCCAAAGAATAAATATTCCAATCAAGAAATGGGCAGAGGACATGAACAGAAATTTCAGCAAAGAAGACATCCAGATGGCCAACAGACACATGAAAAAGTGCTCCACATCACTGGGCATCAGGGAAATACAAATCAAAACCACAATGAGATATCACCTCACACCAGTCAGAATGGCTAAAATGAACAAGTCAGGAAATGACAGATGCTGGCGAGGATGTGGAGAAAGGAGAACCCTCCTACACTGTTGGTGGGATTGCAAGCTGGTACAACCACTCTGGAAAACAGCATGGAGGTTCCTCAAAAGGTTGAAAATAGAGTTACCTTATGACCAAGGAATTGCACTCCTGGGTATTTACCCTAAGGATACAAACGTAGTGATCTGAAGGAGCACATGCACCTGAAACTTTATAGCAGCAATGTCCACAATAGCCAATTATGGAAAGAACCTAGATGTCCATCAACAGAGGAATGGATAAAGAAGAAGTGGTATATATATATATATATATATACACACACACACACACACATATATATATATATATATATATACACAATGGAATACTATGCAGCCATCAAAAGAAATAAACTCTTGCCATTTGCAATGACATGGATGGAACTAGAGGGTATTATTCTTAGCGAAATAAGCCAATCAGAGAAAGACAACTATCATGTGATCTCCCTGATATGAGGAAGTGGAGATGCAATGTGGGGGGTTTGAGGGGTAGAAAAAGAATAAATGAAACAAGATGGGATCGGGAGGGAGACAAACCATAAGAGACTCTTAATCTCACAAAACAAACTGAGGGTTGCTGGGGGGAGGGGGGTTGGGAGAAGGTGGTGGGCTTTTGGACATGGGGGAAGGTATGTGCTATGGTGAGTGCTGTGAAGTGTGTAAACCTGGCGATTCACAGACCTGTACTCCTGGGGCTAATAATACATTATATGTTTATTAAAAAAATAAATAGAATCAGAAAAAAAATAAAGGCTCTTGTAATTACAGTATCTAACTGGGATCATTAGGATAATTTCCTTGTCCAGTGGTCAGCTGATTAGCAACCTTAATTATATCTGCAATTTTTTTTTTGTTTCAAGTATTTAAATTATAGTTAGTTAAATATAGTGTAGTATTTGTTTCAGGAGTAGAATTTGGCGATTCATCACTTGAATGTAACACCCAGTGCTCATCCATCTGCAATATTAATTTCCCCTTGCTATGTAACAGTTCAGTTTCTGGGAGTTAGTCTGTAGACCTGCTTGGGGTCTATGATTGTGTGATTGTGATAATACTGTGTCAGAAGGGAATGGGAAGCAATTACTGCCTGGAAAGGGGTAGGTGTTTATGAGTGGACTCACTGTATATGGTCCATTATGTTGTTAGCTATGGGACATATGCTGGACACTCCCAACATAAGAGATGAATTCTAAAGACACTGTTGCGCATAGGCTATGATGAAAGATCTGAGTGCTAGTATGTTGTGGTTCCTTTTGGAAAAGGACAGGTTTTTCCTCATATTTTCCTTTTCTATGAACTGTAAGCTCTTCTTGGGGTTTCCATAAGCTATTCTACTTTTCTAATGTCTGTTCAGAGCTGGAGGTGCTGTTAGACTTGGTACTTTCTACCATTAGTCTAATACAGAACAATAGGACTTAAGGACAGGTGCTTAAATTCCTCACCTATCAGACGGCCATATGTTTCTCCTCAGCCTTGTGTATTTCAGCATTTATAACTGTGGCTTAAGTGGTTTCTTCTTAGATCATACTTTTCTTTTGAGCTTCTGTGTTCCAACTGCCCTTTTCTATTTAATAAAGCTGCAAGACTGGCCACTTACAAATTTGAGGCAAAAAACAGATAGGTTGTGCCCAGCCTGCCTAAATGCTACTCTATTCTAAGTAGAAAAATATCCTGATTTCTCTATCTAAAATGATGTCTTTCCTTAAGCCTCATGATTCACATATGGATTGCATTTGTTTTCAAATAAAAACAGCTAATCCAGGGGGCATCTAGGTGGCTCAGTTTGTTAAAAGAGTCTGCCTTCAGCTCAGGTCATGATCTCAGGATCCTAGGATTGAGACCTGTGTCAGGCTACCTGCTCAGCGGGGAGTTTGCTTATCCTTCTCCCTCAGCCCACCCCCAACTTGTGCACTCTCTCTCACTTTTTCTCTAAAATAGAAATCTTGTTTGTTTCTCAGAGTCTACAGTCTCTCAACAAACTGAGGGTTTTGGAGGGGAGGTGGGTGAGGGGTTGGGTGAGCCTGGTGGTGGGTATTATGGAGGGCACGTATTGCATGGAGCACTGGGTGTGGTTCATAAACAATGAGTTCTGGAACACTGAAAAGAAGTAAAAAAAAATTAAAAAAATAGAAATCTTAAAAAAATCAGCCAATTCAGATTAATTCCTGCTTATTTTGGGTTCTCCAAAAAGACACACTGAGATAAGGATTTGGGTTCCAATAGATTACTGAGAGGGTGATTCCAGGAAGCATAGGGAGGAAGTTAGGAGAGGCAGGTAAACCACTAAAAATGCACTAGTGAAAAGGTGACAACTGTGGGCAACTTGGGCTAATTCTGCTGAGGAATTTTGGTGGGACAATTTTGGTGAATGATTTATGTAGACTTCCAAAAGGCAGGCCAGCCAGTCCTTCTCCTTCCTGGATGAGCGTTCTTCTGGGGCACTACCAGGGCTCATACAAGTAAGCATGTAAGAGAACACAGAGACAAGAATTAGTGTATGGAACTGTCTGTAGATGATCTCTGGGTGGCCCGAGCAAATAAGAGGAGCTGAGTGCTTGCTTAGTCTATCACTCACACATTTGGATATTCTTGTGCCCGTACTGAGTTAATTTGTTTTGTTTTGATTGGTCACCCTCTTGAAGACTGAATAATTACAAAGAAACTTACATAACATGATCAGTGTGAGATGCTACTGACCCCATAGTTGAAACAAGTCACTAGGCAGTAATCCATATTCATCATCTTCTTCTTTACTCATTCTGGATTCACCTTTATCCTCTGACAATATTTTTGTTGATTTAGCTGCTTTCTCAGTAAAGGTACCCAGACCTATCTCCATTAACAGTCTGAGCACCTAGTTAACTTGAACTTGTTAGGTCATGGATGCTGTAGTAAATGTACTTGTCACCAATGTGTCTCTAGTATGCATTCATTCAACCCCACAATTATAGACGTAGGTTTCTGCTACAAAAATGGGACTATTTCCTTATGATGCTCAATGATGCTAATGACAGATGGAGTGCAATTGCTGGGTTGTAGGGTATCTCTATTTTTAACTTTTTTGAGGAAACTCCCTACTGTTTTCCAGAGTGGCTGCACCAGTTTGCATTTCCACCAACAGGGTAGGAGGGTTCCCCTTTCTCTGCATCTTCACCAACATTTGTCATTTCCTGACTTATTAATTTTAGCCATTCTGACTGGTGTGAGGTGGTATCTCATTGTGGTTTTGATTTGTAGTTCCCTAATGCTGAGTGATGTGGAGAATTTTTTCATGTGTCTGTTGGCCATCTGGACATCTTCTTTGCAGAAATGTCTGTTCATGTCTTCTGCCCATTTCTTGATTGTATTATTTGTTCTTTGAGTGTTGAGTTTTATAAGTTCTTTATAGATTTTGGATACTAGCCCTTTATCTGACATGTCATATGCAAATATCTTCTCTCATTCTGTTGGTTGTCTTTTCCTTTTGTTGACTGTTTCCTTTACTGTGTAGAAATTTTTATCTTGATGAAGTCCCAATAGTTCATTTTTGCCTTTTTCCCCTTGCCTTTGGAGACATGTCTAGTAAGAAGTTGCTCTGGCTGAGGTCACAGTGGTTGCTGTCTGTGTTTTCCTCTATGATTTTGATGGATTGGATCACAACTGATATCCATCTTGTCCCTCCTCCACTCTCCACTCTGAATTCTCTTCACTCTTGTCTATCTCCTCACCTGAAGTTTGACTTACCTGGTGGTGTGACCAAACCATTATCTTAAGGATCTGAACCCCTTCTAATATACCTGTTTCAAACTTGGACTGCTAAATACATCTGAGTTAGAATGGAGCAAGGAAGGAGCTGAAGTCTGAAGAAGTAGTTAAATGGACCACTCGGGTTTTACACACATTTTTACTTTTTCCCACCATATAAAAGTAGCCCAACCTCCTTTTGATGACCAGAGTCTGTTTTCCCTGCAACTATGATGACTCACAAAATGACTCAATATGTCATTTGGAGTGATGGAATGTGGGACAGTCCTAGCTTTTATCTCCCAATTCTTGGATCTAAGGAGTCTGCTTACTAAGGATACGGTACCATATAGATGTCTCTTTAATGTAAAGATTGCCTCATGAAAGGAGGCATTCTAAACTTACAGCATGCTGACTCTGAGTTAGTGCTTTTGCTATGCTCTCTGAAGGCTCTTTAAACTTGCCACTGAAAGAAAGGCTAGTGGCTTTGGCACAGTGTTGCATGTTTTGGGGTAGGCCAGTGGATCCTGTGATCTGGGGTTCACTCTGCACCTTTTTCTGTAAGTGTTCTATTGACTAGGTGCTTTGATTGGATTCCATGCCTGTGGCTGGAAAATTGCAGGAACCACCTCTCCCCTACCCCAGAGTGGTAATGTTCAAGGGTCTGCAAGCAGGAAGTACAAACCCACCAAGATAAGGTATCTGTTTCTGGGATGTTGAATTTCGGGCTTTTCTAAAATAGGAAGGACTTTATGTAGTCAACATAATCAACTTGCAACCAACTGGTATCTTTCACAAATAGTACTAGAGTGGATATTCAGCATTCCTTTCTGTTAACAGGACATTCAGAGGCAACAGTAGCTCGATTGTCTCTGGAGTGTGGCATTCCATGTAGGTGGTCACCCATGTAGCCTCCATGTCTGTGACCATGCCCACTGAAATCATTTGCCTATTGGCTGATGAAGCCTGGCTGCTCTCACCTGCAGAGACTTTTTGTCTGTTTGGCCATCCCACACCTCTTCTATAGTGGGAGTTTGTAGTAGGTGTAACAGGAGATACGAAAATCTGCGTATGTTGTGTATCTCTATGCCCTTTCCTAGATCTCCTTGTCTAATATTCTAGTCCTTTTCCATCCAGACCCTGACTAGATGGCCAGGCTATTGGCCTCTGTCCCAGAATCATATATTCTCCTTTTTGTTTGGTAACGATTTTATTTATTTGAGAGAAAACATACATGAGTGGGGGAAGGGATGGGGAGAAGGGAGAAGGAGACTCCTTGCTGAGCAGGGAGCCCAATGTGGGGCTCAATCCTAGGACCCTGGAATTATGACAGAGCCAAAGGCAGATGCTTGACCGACTGAGCCACTCAGGTGCCCCTGTATTCTCCTATTCTTTACAACTTCAAGTGTAACTTTAAATCAATTTAAAGTTGATTTGCCGTGCAGCCGCTGGAATGGTTAGTCAACTATTATTCCCTAAGTAAGCAGTTCCAAAGGCATATTTTCAAGGCTGTTGCAATCATAGAGCATAGCTGAGATGCTCTGGTATTAGAACTCATATTTAGATACCATTTGTAACATAATTCTCTCTTTTATCGTTGAACCACTGTTAATGATGCTGATAATTTTTTATGCCTGAAGAATTTATGCATGTAAATTAAGAACGTAACTGCCTTTGGTATATGGGCCATTATGACAAGGGTTCCTCATTACTTGATAATGAGGAAACTACTGAAATAAAATTGTCAGTCTCATTTATTGGTAAAAGTTGAGAGATAGAAGCTGGCCCAGGAGTATTGTCGGACCTGGTCAGTACTACCTAGGCTATGGCAGATCCAATGTTCTATGCAGGTTAGGGAATGAGGACTGAGTGACATCTGGCAGTTCTGGGCAGGGTGGGTGGTGGAGATGGATATCTTGTCCAATTGGCACACCCTGACATTTAACCCTGTTTAATTTGTGAGCAAGTGTGATGAGACTCACTTGTCATTGTTCTTGTCTTTCAGAATAGAATGGAAATCAGTAGTAACAAATTATGTCAAAGGTCTAATGTTCTCTTCTAGGACTTTCTAGAAAAATACACTTTTTTTTTTCTAGACAAATACACTTCTGTGTGTTCAGCTAACTGAAGGCTTATCTTCCACATTTCCTTAACAGGTAAGAATTCTGAGCCTAAGGGAAAATATGAGAGGTCGGAAAGAACATGTCGGGACTCAGAGGACCTATAACGTACCTGCCTTTCCAGCTCTGTGGGTCAGTGTGCCAAAATGTATCCAGAGTTGGGAACTCCGTGCCTGGGAAAACCTAGATCACAGACAGGCAGGTAGTGAGGGAGGGACACGAGATGCCTGGGCCCATTCAGCAGGAGTGGGCCCCTGGACATCCACAGGGAAGCTGCTAACAAGCAAGTTCTGATGTTACTGGTTACAGAGTGACATATTATTGGTGTTACTTCTGTGATAAAGCCATATTTTTAACATACATTTCAAACTAAGCAATTGTATTGTGAGTCAGGCTGACGACTTAGCTTTTGTTACAGATCCTAAGGAGAAGATCCTTGGATATTTGGCTGGAAATGTTACCTTTCTTTTCTCAATTTGTCTTTAGGGTGAAGCATGGGGAAGCAAGAGTTCATCTACCCATGCAGCTCAATAAGGATACACTCTATATTTATATGAAGCTTTTCTTCAGAAGTGGCTTTCCATCTGCTGTCATTCTGGAATGAACCTTACCATCCCTGGCATCAAGAATCAAGCCTTGGGATTCTGTGTGAAGGCAGATCTGCATTTAATACCTGCATAGTTCTTCTGTAGACACACTCACCTGTCTTACTTCACTAGATGGATCAAAAAACAGAATAAGCTTATTTAAGCTGCTCTTCCTCTGTGAGCGTGGTGCTTGTGAAGTCCAGAAGTGATGAGACTTGAGTCCATGAGACATTATTATTAACTGGTCCTCTAAGATCTATGCCTTTTAAGATGTGGGGATTCCTGAGGTCTTCTCCTATCCTAGCTGGAGCATAGGTGGAGAATCAGACAAGGGCCGAGGGTGAACTGTGGGATGGATGTGCTAGGATTACATTCAGTATTTTGGCCAGGAGATGGCAGCACACAATCATACAGTGGCGCTCTGTGTTCTTGGACCCCCCTGCTTGGCTGTTTTTGAGATGGCTTCTGTGTAGAAGGAACCAGCAATGGTTGAGTAGTTGTCCTAAGGGAGATCTTCGGTGTACAGCCCTAGATGAAAGCAGTGTTTGGTAAAGAGAATGAGTGAAAAGGAAAAGGGATCTCTGCTGATGATGCAAAACAAATGTTGTTAAGCAAAAGAAGAAGGGGGCATAAACAGACTTTGAGGCTAAGGCAGAGAGAGTGCTCCAGAGAAGCAAGACTTAGTTCTTGCCATGTGTCTGTGACGCACACCCAGATGAGTGGATTGTGTTATAGCATACAGGATATCTCATTTTCTTTTTCTTTTTTATAAAGATTTTATTTATTTATTTGACAGACAGAGATCAGGCAGAGAGGCAGGCGGGGGGCAGGGGGAGCAGGCCCCCCGTCGAGCAGAGAGCCTGATGCGGTGCTCAATCCCAGGACCCTGAGATCATGACCTGAGCCGAAGGCTTTAACCCACTGAGCCACCCAGGTGCCCCGGATATCCCATTTTCAAACGTACCTGTCCTTGAACAATATGGTTCCTTTTCTACAAATACACTTGAATATTTTTCTCTTGTGCATAGAGAAAATGGTCACCCAAAGCAGTCAGTGTATGGCTAAGCATGTCTTCTTTGGGTTCTTCTTTCAGAATGTTTTATTACATACATAGCTTCCCTGACCATAGCCGTTTTTCTAGGCCCCTAGGAGTCATCTAATTTTCTTCCTCACATGGGGATGATAAGGGACAAGGCACTGTAAATTACACACTGTGAACACGAGGTTTGGAACTTGTGAGAGAGGGAGGACCAGAGTAGACAGCAGCTCATCCCAGCTGCCCTTGCAGCATGCACAGCATCCACAGCTTCTTTAGTGTGTTTTCAACTTTCATAGCGACTCCTGGGTAGAAAGACTGTGCCAGTCTAATAACAGATTACAAATGAATTCAGGTGCAAGGAAGATATCTGTTTGAACTTCAGTTCAAAAAATTTTGGATTTTCAGCTCTTTTGGAAAAGCTGTAAAATTATAAGATGGAATACTAGTTAAAGGGTGCTTTGTATTAGTCGAAGAAGTTCTTATATAGTTCTATATGATTTTTACTCCCCTACATCTATGGTCTGTGACCACCTCTGGAAGTTATAGGTAAACATCTTCAGGTAATTCAGCTTGATGTGGGACTAGGTGTAAAACCCAGTTCTCTAACTTGGTCTAGTGTATTTTATAGACACTATTAAATATACATGAGCAGAGAAAGCATTTACATTTTTTCAAGTATTCGGGAAGATGCAGGAGTATAGAGTTTTAATTTCTGAGCACTCCTGTGATGGGAACATGGGTATTTGATAATACACTTCCCTCTCCAAGTGGTACTCTGGGTTGAGATCCTCCCTGACATTACAGAACATATGGAGCCAGTTCTTGAATTCTATCCAGACCATCAGTGGCCCTTAGTGGGCTGTGTTCTCCCCTAACTCTAAGACGAACAATTTTAGCTTTTCAGACATTTGTATGTTTGCGCTGGATAGATAAGGAACACAGAGTCTTTAGGTGAGGTGCTAACATGAGGCAAGAACCCATGGCAGAAAATAAAATTACTGGAATCTAGGGCAATAATCATCTATAAGAATTGGCATGTAACTAGAGACTAGAGGACTCTGGAAATCACACCGTATCTTAGAGGTGTTAGGTCTGTGCCAATCTCTTAAATAGAGTTTAGAGTTCAATAACTTTGTAATAAAGTTGTAATAAAGTAAAATAAATGATGGGTAGGTATCCTGGCAAGACAAAGTGGAATTGTGTTCCTCTAGGCCCCTGTTGCCTAGTATTACAGGTGTAGTTTTTCAGAACTAGATGTTGAGGTAGAGTTTAACATGAAGAACGCTGTGAAAGGAATGGGGAAGGGAGCAGGATTGGGAACTAGTTGCAGTTAACTGCAGTGTAGACACAAGTCACCATGCCCAAGGAGCATGGGCATGTGTAGTGTCCATCAGAGGTGCCCTATGGTGGCCTGAAGTGACCAGGCTTTGCATGTTCTCTGCCATCAATAATTGGGTATAGGCGGCCAGGGGAAGGGCATGGCCTTGCAACAGAAGCAAACCCTTTGGAGGTGACACCAGACAGCACTCTCAGCAGCTGGAATAACAGACACTTTCTTGCAGGAGATTGTGTTTTCCCAAGTCCTCCATATCTAGTGACTTCATGAACTTGACTATCCTGTCTAGAGTCTGGCTTTTATATACATGGATGTGCTCAGCATAGGTTTCCTCCTGAGAACCACTGCCTTTTCTACAGAAACCCCCAAGTGGAATCTGATTTTAATTATTGGGTGCTTGGCATGTGAGACAGAAACCAAACAGGACTAGAATTAGTTGTCCTCTAAGGAGGATGAGAAGGTTTTTGGAGGGCAGCGAATCTTTCAACTTGCTTTCATCCTACCTAGAATCTAGTTTGTAGGACTCTAACTCTTTGGAACTTTTTGAAGCATGCATGTTGGGAATAGTCTGTGTCTCTTAACTGAACAAAATAGTTCAACATGTTTTCCAAGTGCCGGATGATTTGGATGCAGTGCAAGATTTGTTTTCCCTGACCTGTTTCGAAGGTCCTAGGGCCTTTGTCAGAAGGCAATCTGCAAAGGTTACCCCCTATATTTATCACTTGAAGACCCTCTCCAGTAAAGTCTGGACTTTGTCCCAGTGTCTGGACAGGAGCTTTTAGGACCTCTTGTCTAGTCCTCAGTTGGGAGAATCATCCAGGCCATAGCAGCTTATGCTGCTTACAGGCACCAGGGAAAGAGCAGTCCACAGTGGCTCTAGCTATGAGGGACCAGAACTTTGCCTTGTGACAACTTAAGTCATAACCTTTGAACCTGAGCTTTCAGCAGAAGAGGAAGAGCCCACAAAGACTCATGTTGTTTGGAACAATTATCTTAGTGTAAGCACAGGGACCTGAGCAAGCCCAGCAAGTGGGCTGGGGTACCACTGACCTCTTGCCGGAGGATCTCCTAGGCGAAGCCAAGAATTATCAATAGTATCAGCCTCACAGACATGAAAATCTGCTCTTACCTCATAGTGACATTGTAAAGGGCCAGGAAGCTATGTGTTAACACAATGTAGAAAAACCAATTCCTGGCCCATATCATGGGAAATGTTAGCCCATATCTTTATCCACATGTTCCTTACTTTCAGTTACCCAATTTTCCTTGTAGTTCATCAACAGGATAACGCCTATGTAAACCCAAATAGAATGGTTGCCTTAATATGCTTAGAAATCTTGATCATATCTTTTGAACATGGGATTGGAGGGAAATGGGAACAATAGAGTGCCTTCCAGGGAGCAGAGCAGAACGACAAAGTAGCAGACATGCCAAGGCCTTGCTAGAGCACCCACAGCCTGGATGGCCACCCTTTTGTACCACTAACATCAACCTCCTGATACCTGGGAATTGTTTTGAGCACAGGGAACTACCTCTTAGTTGCTTTGAGGGCAGTTCTGTCCATTAGACATAATTTGAGCCACATGTTATATTACATAGTTTTTAGGCACAATAAAAAAATAAGCAAATGAAATTTAAGAATTCTTGATTATATTTAGACTGGCACTCAAGTCTCAACTATTTCCACTTCCTAGCTGTAATAGTGATTTTCATTTAGAAACTTCTAGCCTGCAATTCCCTGTGTACTTATGAAGTAACTGCCCCATAGGCTTTCTGAAGATCAGCTGCTAAAATGCCATGCCTTCCTAAAATGTTTCAGCTTTTAGGGGACTTGGTAAATGTTCTAAAAGGCACAGTGAAATCTAAGTGCACCTATTTTTCTATGGGTAGGGGGGTTTGGCCCAGAAGAGGTAACATTTAAGACTGAAAGTTGATAATTTAAATTCTTTTTTGTTTTTTTTTTTGTTTGTTTTTGTTTTTTGATGGTAAGAAGCTTTAATGACAATCATAAATTCTTATGTTGTTTAGTTGGGGACAGAGAGTGACTCTCTAGCAAAAGTGTTTTTTATTGTATTTTTATTAAAGATTTTATTTATTTGACAGCCCAAGCAGGGGGAGCTGAGCAGGGAGCCCATGTGGGGCTCAATCCCAGGACCCTGGGATCCATTATCCATGTTATGGATGCTCTAGACAGGATAGTCAAGTTCATGAAGTCACTAGATATGGAGGCCAAAAGCGTAGCCAAAGATGCTTAACTTACTGAGCCACCCAGGTACTCCAAGTAAATATGTTTTAGAGGTGGCAGGAGGAGCTGAGTCAGCTGTGGCAGCGGCCATTGTCTAAGTAGTGACCAGAATATTGGCAGCATTCACAAATGTGAGGGCCACTTAGTGCTCCCTACCCAGTCAGAAATTACCTTGGAATGGCATGTTCTTGATTATTTACTTCTAAGGAAAAAAGACTGAAAAAAGCTAGTTTGCAGAGGATAAAGGTAGATATGCCTACATGAAGTGCCAGTCTTACCATGGTAAGGTCTGTGCAGACTGTATTCAGAAAAGTCTTAACTGTGTTGGATCTAGAGTTCAGGTTTATGTGGCTTTTTTAATACAACAGAGGTATGTTTCACTAATGGTTAATTGCTGAATGACTCAGAAGAAACGTTTTTCTCTGCTTCCATTTGGTAGCGAGATTTTGAATGAGAACTAATCTTGAGTTGATAGGTCGTGACAGACAGTCCTAAAGTGGACCCACCCACTTACCCCTGCACTTCCTATCTGCCCATGTCAGGTGTGAGCTATAGACATGGAGGTTATACATTGTGTGCTTACAATGAGACCATTCTAAAAACTAAGATTCTTGTACTATCAACACATGTTTGACTGCTAGGACTACTTATGGTCTACTTTCTTGGAGTAGAGCTAATGCCAGCCTAACATTTTTGTTTGTTTTTTGTTTTACTTTATTTGTTTAAAAACAGACCTAGTAGCAACAGGTCGAGATGGCATAGTCCCACTGGAGAGGGGGCAAAAGCACAGAAGTACTTTAAATACTAGCCCCCTGACCTTCCCTGATGCTCTGCCCTGATAGGCTTAGGACCATTTGAGCCATATGTCCTCCTGGGCCCCAGGGATGTCTGTGACAGAAAGAGGGCTTGTCTTACTGGAAGAAAGGCACAACTTATTTTGGAGCCTGGCTTTTGTCTTCTTGTGATATGTTTGCTAGTTCCCAGGAAGAAGGATCTTGGAGTAGGATTTTAGACACTTGGATGCTAGTCCAATGTTTACCACCAACTTATTCTAAGTCTTGGTGAATTCTCTCTATTGGACAATTAACAATTTAGAAAAGACCACTCTGGTTCGTTACCTCTTTACCTCCTCTACCTTTTCTGTTCCTCCCAGAGACTTTCAGAGACCACTTCCACCTTTGCTCCTTAGTTTCCCTCATCTTCTTCAACTTTACTTCATTCATCTTGGGCCAGAAGCAAAAAAGAGTCCAATTTGTGTAGTTGATATGACTCATTTGTATCTTCATCCTTCCTAGCCCAAAGGTTGAAGATGCTTTTTATCCAATAGATTCCAGCTGGTAAGTTCTGCCTTAGCTTAGATGCCTCTATCTCATCCCTTGCTTACCACCTTATGTGCTACTTCCCACTTATTGATGAAATAAACATATTCATTAATTTTTTTCCTCCAGACTGAGCATCACAAGGACAGATCATATCTCTTGCTGACATTCAAGTTTGTAATGTGTAGTTCCATGTTTGAAACATACTTATTTGTTGAAATAGCAGGAAGGAGCCTAAACATTAGATAACATTCTTCCTAGTCCTGCTAAGGATTTTAGACATCTTTTATATGTATTATGGAAGCTATTAAAAAGTTTTAAGTGTAGTTGGTGATAGAAGGTATGTTTGTGACAAAGCTTCTTTTTAAAATTCTTGCAGAAAGGGAGGTAGGTGGGGGTGACGTGGTACCTGGGTGATGGGCATTAAAGAGGGTACATGATATCATGAGCACTGGGTATTATATGCAACTAATGAATCATTGAACATTATATCAAAAACCAATGATGTACTATGCCTTGGCTCATTGAGTTTAAATAAAATAAAATTATTCTTGGAATTTCATAGAAAATGGAGCAAGTTGTGGACAATGGATACCCATTTTGATGGAGTCCTGCTATGAATAGGTGGTGGCGTGGACCAGCAAGGTAGGATTGGAAATGGAGGAACTAGACTAGTTAGAAGAATGTTTAAGAAATGTAATCAACTAGATTTGACAGCCGGCTATGAGAAAACTTCTTTCATGGAACTCATAGGCTTCTGAGCAGAGATTCTGTGTGAATGGTGTTATCATTTACTAGGATATAGAACATGGTGGAGGGATCTGATGAGATTGGCTCCTCTCATTTTCTAGGAACAGTCTCTGGAGTTGAGGGATCCTTATTTCATTCCTAGCAGGGTAGTGACTAGTATATTATTGTGCAAACTTTGAATGCTTTGTATTTGTCTATTTCTGGAAGATTATCCTTAGGAATTAGAGTAACAGGGTCAAAATTTAGGTATACTTTCCAACCCTTTTATGTTAATTGCCCTTAGGCCTGCTTATTGCTAGTGCAATTCTATCTCCCTACATCCCATCCAATTCTAAGTGACATTCCCTAATCTTTGCTGTCATGGAAGTTGAAAAATGAGAAAGCCTATTTCTTAGCTTGCTTGGGAATTTGACTATGATTCATAATGCTTAATGGCTACTTGATTCCCCACAAATTACCTGTGTGTCCTATACTCCTTACCTTTGAATATTTTATTTGTAAGATTTTTGAGTATTGGGGATATTAGACCTCAGTCTACTACCTCATTTTTTCCTATCAGCTTGCCTTGAGCTCCTAATTTTCCCTAATTTTGTAGCTCTTGAATTTCACGTTTTTATATGTAAATTAATTACTCACTGAAAAAATTTAGTTTCATCCCTGTCCTTTCCTCTAGCAATCTGATTTCTCTTTCTAGAAGAAATAATTTTTGTTTCCTTCTAGAGGCTCTATATGTATATTTAATTTTCCACAAAGTGGAATCATAGTACAAATACTATGTCATACTTCAGCACACTAAAAGTAATTTATAATTCTTTTCAATATATTGTAGAGATGTTTCCCTATCAGTACATACAAAGCTATAGGTCTCACTCCAAATTCTTTAAAAACAGAACCTGATATCAGGGGTTTAGTAACTTTTCCATGGTGAATTGCATATAGTTGATAATGTGTGATAGAAAATATTATGGCCCTTGGTAGCTCATTTATCAAAATAAATATTCTAGCCTATTGGCTATAGTTCACATCTATATAAAATTTTCTAGTATTATTTGAGATTTTCCTTTCTTGTACAAACACTGTCACAAGAAGAGCTTAGCTCACTGGACCAACTACTTCTATAGGAGTGATCTCGGTTCTATCTGTCCAGATCTAGTCCTTCAGAGTTAATCAGTTACTCTTATGCTGTTAAACCAAGCTCAGTCTCATACCTGCCTAAATGTCTAATGGCTTAAACTGCTAACTCTGTGTAATCCTGTGGAATAAATGAAAATAATTATATACTTGGTTAGATCACTTATCCAAATAAGGTAATATGTGCAACCATTTTTGGAATGCATAAAAACTGTTAAATAAGAATCTTATCACTTCAGTATAAACTATAGCTAGAGCAATTCGGGTGTCTTCTGTAACCAATTTCAATTTGAAACCATGATGTGGTGAATATTTGGATGTACATGGGTCTGAGTTAAGAGACTATCTTTAACTGCTGTGTGACTTTGAGGGGTTTTTCTTTCCTAACCTATCAGGCATTATACCTAATCTACATAACAGTTACAAGGAACAAGAGAATGTGTAAAAGAGCACTTCAAATCTGGTGAACTACAGTTGGCTCTTGAAAAATGTGGGGGATATAGGTGCTCACTGCCTCTGTAAAAACCTCCCAAAACTTAACTGCTACTAGCCTACTATTGATTGGGAGCCTTACTGATAACATAAATACTCAACACATGTTTTGTATATTATATTTATTACATTCTGTATTCTTTAACCTAGAGAAAATACATACTGTATTCTCTTTAACCTAGAGAAAAGAAAATATTACTAAGAAGAGCATAAAATACACGTGCAGTACTTTATTGTTGATGAAAAATCCTCATGTATTAGTGGACCTGCATCATTCAAACCCATATTACTCAAAGACCAACTGTATGTTCACTTTTCAAAAGTGGATATGCTTTTAAAGGAAGAATGGCTGAAAAATAATACCTTTTATAGACCAAAACTTGCTGATTGATTCAATTAAATGGGGGTCCTCTCAACACTGTGGTTGGATAAAGTAGATATTAAAATGAGGCAGATCTCTGTTACATGCTGGAAGACCTTAAACAACTAACAGTCTCAGACCACCCACGTTCTCACACCACAGTATGTGTATTCTGTCACTGGCATTTTACAATGAAATAATAGTGATAAACTCACCACCTTTTCCTTTTGATTTAATGCTAAACCTAGACATGGAAACTACAAATACTCAGGTGTGTGCACAAAAGCTGTTTGAGTGTGCCAAGTGAAAAATCACAGCAAATATTGCAAAATGTAATCATCCAATATTAGCTGTTAATGCCAGACTACAATGAATCCAAAAGGTGCCTTTTTCGTTGGCAACCTTATGTAAAATAAAATTGCTTTCTTCCCCTCACTCCTCACTCCACATCCTGTATTCTTTCCTGTATGGTACTTACAGTACTACCTGATTGTTTCTCCTCTTAGAGTCAAACTCCACAAGGGTAGGGACTTACTGTTGATTGCTATATCCCTCAGTGGCTAGGATCACACTTGCCTGATGCCCAGCAGATCTTGATATATTGATTATTGGTGCAGTGGACAGGTAGGCTATTACACAGAATATTGGCACTTTTTTAGGGGGGCATTGCTTAGAAAAGGAAGTTTTGTACTTCTGAGATTTTTTAAACTTGTTTTCCTCTAGAAAATGAATCCTAAGACAAAACTGAGGTGCATTAGTTTATTGGGAAAAGATGTGAGAAGCAGTGAGAATGGGAAATTAGGACACCTGGGTGGCTCAGTTGGTTAAGCATCTGCCTTTGGCTCAGGTCATGATCCCAGAGTTCTAGGATCAGCCCTGCATCAGACTTCTGCTCATACTCACTCTCAATAAACAAAATCTTTGAAAAACAAACAAAAAAATGGGGGATTAAAAGTGAGGAAGGAGAAGGGACTCACAGACAAGGTGTTGAATGACTCCAGCTGATCATAGCTTTATAAGAATACATACAGCTGCTTGTGCTTATTATGCAGGCCAAATGAGAACACTAGAACATTTTAGAGTGGAGTGTATTTAAAATTTCTGATGAAAAGTATGGCATAGTGGATATAGTTAACAATATTGTAATGTTTGACATATGGTGACCACATTTATCATGGTGAGCCATGGAGTTAAAAAAAAAATTCCAATTGTAATGGTAGACTGCTCAATTTCTCCTTAATTTTTCACTAAAGTAAGTTGTAAACTTAAGCTTTTATGAATATAATAACTTCAAAACTTATTTCTGGTGAATAGAAACTTGTTAAAATTAGGTAGTGACCTTAGATTAAGTAATGATCTTGATTTTTAACTATATACTAGCTATTTTGCTGATACATCATCTACTTTTCCATCTTTTTGCTTTAAAAGTGACATACTTGGGTGGTGGGGTTACATTATATGTTTAAATAAAAAAAAAGTGACATACTTAAAACTTAAGGTAAACATTTGAATATCAAATGCAAGGATTTAAAGAATCCAAGCCTGGCAATCTTATTCTCTAACGAGAATTCACCAGGTTAACTAAACATTGTATTTTGTGTTGTCTGTTTTGCTCCTCAGCGCTCTGGTATCCCTAGGTTTCAGAAAAAGCAAAAAGGTGCTATGTTACCAAATTGGTCATGTTCTCATTGATCACATGTGACCTATCTCATAGCTTGGATTCTCTTGATGTCATTGCTTAGATGGGCTTTGGGCTATAAGGGATGCCCACCTGTGAAGGAAAGGGAAAAGAGGCAGGGCTAGGCAGAGAGAAATTGAAAAGTGTCGGCCAAAATCTTGACCAGCAGGGTGGGGTGGTTTGGAGTTAATATTGCTCGTCATTGTCCTGCCAGGCCTCAGAGGTCAGACGCCAAATGCAGGCCACCCCTGGAAGGTGTGACCTTAGGCAAAGGAGTTCTCTGCAGCTGTCACTTAGGGGTTGTCTGCGAATAGTACTTCCCCAGCTAAGAATCAAGCTCTTACTTGAAGCAGAGTCTGTTGGAGAATCTCCAGGTCTACCACAATGTCTGTTTCCAAAGTATGGTGGTTCTTGTGGCTGGTCTGGAGGAATGAAGGATGAATACTCAGCTGGCTTCCACCTACACTCACTTCCTGTGGGCATCAAATCTTTGGCATTTTGGGGTTGTCACTTGGCCTCTGCAGGAAGCTGCTGGTAAATCTAGATCTTATTCTCCATGATGGATGGTGTTCTGCCCAAGTTTACAAATGGTAGGAGAAGTGGCAGCCTCTGTCTTTCCAGGTTGGACTTGGGTCTGTGTGACTCCTCCCATGGTAGGTGCTATGGATACAGGATCAGAGTCCAACCTCGTCCTGGGAGAATCATAGATGACTGATAAGGCTGGATGAGATGATGATGGCAGTTGGGGCTCTCCATTGACCATGCGGCCAAGCACCAAGAGTCAGATAGGCCTGAGCAAATTTGAGAAGTGTATCAACTTGGTCTCTGTGAAATGTAACTTCTTCTGTCTTAAAAATTCACAAGGCAAGGTTTAGGTAATATGTATAATAGTGGCCACAGTTGATGTTATTCTAAGCCCCTTTTCACAAACAAAAAAAACCTTGAATAGTCTTTCCAACATTAGCATACTCTAACAAGGAAAACTCATTTTTACTTTCATATTAAATAATAAAAGTAGGCATAATTATGCTATTAGCATAACATTTGAAAATAACTACAACTACAGCAAGGCAAATGACTGCTTATTTTCCATCTCTAAAAATGTCACTAGGATAGAAGACACATTGATTGCAGTAAAGTCTAATGAGTTAATTAGAATAAGCAGTGAGAAAAACAAAGCTGTATGAGGATGAGAATCTTTAATGTTAGCTCTTTAAGATCACAAATTATATAGGGATTACTTGGAAAATCACTCCCCCTCCCCGCCAAAGAATTGCCTTAATATACCGTGACGCTCAAAACTGGCTGTAGGAATTGAGCTACTGTTTTAGTTGAGCCAAATTTCAGTGAATGCTATGTGATTGGTAATGATTGTTCATTATTGAACAAAAATCCTAGGGCAGAAAACATGGAGGGAAGAGAATTTAAAATTATTTTTTATCACTAAAATGTCAGAAACCTGATGAGCAAGCTTTAAGAAGTTTTTCAGTTATATCTCTTTCAAAAAAATGTTTATTTGAGAGAGAGAGAGAGAGCGAGAGCAGGAGAGCAGGGAGAGGGAGAAGCAGACTCCCCAATGAGCAGAGAGCCCAATGTGTAGGGTTCCATATCCCAGAACTCCAAGATCATGACTTGAGCTGAAGGTAGAATCTTAACTGACTAAGCCACCCAGGCACACCTTCAGTTATCTCTTCTTATCTTATTGCATTAGAAATGAAATTTTCCATGTGGACTCTGAATTATATAAGCCAGACAGATCAACTGGAAGCAGACTGTTGGGAAAAAGGAATTGTCTCTCAGAATTCATTGCCAATCAACTATGGGCCTTGAGTGTTCCTATGTGTGCTTCTTGGGTATTTCAAGAATGCAAAGCCCTGATTATTCTTGAACTGGGCCAATTCTCAGGGTTGTGTTTTCAGTGAGCAACCTTAAAGGATGAGATAATATTTTCCCTCCTGGGAAAAGAAACAGGTTTATTTACTACTTATTCTAAAATAGTGGGTTTTCAAAGTCAAGTGTTCTTGGATGCAGTGGAAATCCACTGCCTATAACATCTATCTAGGTTCTGCCATATCTTCCTCATGAGACTTAGGGAGGCATAGGGACACGGAACCAATATGCTCATGTTGCTTGTTTTCCTATTAGTATAAAATCTTTTGTCTCTCACATAGACTCTTTTGTCTTTTGCAAGTATCTATGAAGTAGTAACAAGCCAGCTTATTAACTTACAAATAGGGTAAAATTCCAAACCCTGATCAACATGCCTGAATTTAGAGAAATGTGATGTCCAACTGCAAATAGGCAATATATTGTAAAGTAACTAGTGACATGAGAAAGTGGCATAGGTAGAATGATGTGAGAAACTGGTCTGACATTGGAAAAGGGAATGTTTCTCGCAGAAATGAAATGAAAATGGTACAAAAATAAATCTTGGGATTTATAAGCATTGTGCTTTGTGAAAAGGGAGTTCTATGGATGTTTCTTGGCTCTACAGAAGTTCAGTGATGGTAATTTAGGGAATCATCAGGAGAGGGTTACCTCCAACCCAAGTTTGTGGGGACATCAGAATTCTGGATAGAATGTCTGTTTTAAATGGTGAACAGACACGTGTAAAAATGCTCAACATCAGGGAAATACAAATCAAAACCATAATGAAATTCTCTCTCACATCAGTCAGAATGGCTGAAATTAACAACTCATGGAACAGCAGATGTTGGCAAGGATATGGAGAAAGGGGAACCCTCTCCCACTATTGGTAGAAATACAAACTGGTGCAGCCACTCTGGAAAACAGTATGGAGGTTCCTCAAAAATTACAAATAGAACTACCCTACCGCCCAATATTGCACTCCTAGGTATTTACCCAAAGAATACAGAAATACTGAATCAAAGGGATACATGTACCCCAATGTTTATAGCAGCATTGTCAACAATAACCAAATTATAGAAAGAAGACAAATGTCCATCAACTGATAAAGACAGATGGATATGGATAAAGATGGATGGATAAAGATGATGTGGGGTGTGTGTGTATAATAAATGAATAAATGAATAAATAAAAATACATAGATGTATAAAATAATGGAATATTACTCAGCCATATAAAAGAATGAAATCTTGCCATTTACAATGATGTGGATGGACCTAGAGGGTATTATAAGTGAAATAAGTCAGAGAAAGACAATTATGATTTCACTCATTTGTGAAATTAAACAAGACTGAGGATCATGGGGGGAGGGAGGGAAAAATAAGATGAAATCAGAGGGGGAGACAAACTATAAAAGATTCTTAACTATAGGAAAAAAACCGAGGGTTGCTGGAGGGGAGGTAGGTGGGGGGATGGGGTAACTGTGTGATGGGCATTAAGGAGAGCACAAGTGTAATGAGCACTGGGTGTTATATGCAACTGATGAATCACCGAACTCTACTTCTGAAACTAATACACCCGAATTTAAACAAAATAAAATTTAAAAAGACTTTTCATGAAGAGAAATAAACTAATGAAAATGGAAAAAGAGAGAGTGTCTGTTGTAGAAGTCCTTTGAATTTTAGGCACTAGTTCCCAACTTAAAGTTCTTGAACTTTTGGGAATTGGAAAAGGTAACAATGGGTTTTTGTGAGCCATATTTTTAGTATTTCAAAATGGTTAAATGTACTTATATGCTTGCATATCTTTTTGGACAAATTTACACACCATGTTTCTCTGCTTTTGATTGGGATGTTACTACTTAACAGATGTGAGAACACAGAATCTCTTTTGTTGATCATATATTTTGGTTGGCAGTAAAAAATTTGTCTTTTCCCACCATAATGTTTAAATGTTGATGGCAGATATATACGTGGTGTCTAAAAGGATAGGAGTTCCTGAATTGTGGGGAACTTTTGTTTTTGGAATTAATCCAACAGTGTGCTGTGAGGTGCCTGATACAAGCTTGATTTCACTTTGCCTTTTTTGTGGGGAAGGCTCGTGCAGCTTGGTGAGTAGTGAGAGTTTTGGTCTTTCTAAATAAGCTGCTTCCAAGAATCTTGCTTTTGGCCTCTTTATGTTGCAAGGCACAGATTTTGTCAAGTAACTTTAAACTATGGACTTCATGGATGAATAGGGACATAGCCATAAGAACTACAAACAGAATTAGGAGCCTATCATGACTCTACACCTGGGGGTTTGTGATCTTTTTCTGAAAGGGCCAAGGGTAAATACTTTAGGTCCCAAAGGTCGTATAACCTTTGTGTTAATTACTCAGTCTTCTTGCTTTAGTGGAGGTAGCCATAGACAACACATAAGAAAATGGGTGTGCCTTTTTTTCTAATAAAACATAAACAAGAGGTGGGCTGGATCTGGTCCATGGGCATTATTTTGCCAGTCCCTGCTCTAGATATCTGTACCTCATGATCTTTCAGATATTTACCTCCTAGGGTGATGATTTGCAGGATGATAAGGAAACAGAAAAGGCTCCAAATAATTCAAGCACAAATGTAATAAAATTAGGTTTTATAAAGTGTTTAGAAGGGCCCTAGGAGCTTGCAGTCAGAGGGCTAGCTCTATTTTCAAAGTGGTTAATGAATAAGTTATGAATGTGTTTATGAATATGAGTGATCTAGAGGCCAGAAGGACTTGCTATATCAACTGCCATTGTGTGCTAGTATCTACCATAAACTTTACCTTTAGATTCTTTTTCTTTTACTTTATTATTCAAGTATAGTTGACATACAATATCTTATTATTTTCAGGTGTACAACATAGTGATATGACAATTCTATAAATTACTTCATGCTCACCATAGTAAGTGTAGTCATGTTAGTACAGTATTGACTATATTCTCTATGCAGTATTTTTCATCTGTGATTTTTTTAAAAGATTTTATTTATTTATTTGACAGACAGAGATCACAAGTAGGCAGAGAGGCAGAGAGAGAGAGGAGGAAGCAGGCTGCCCGCAGAGCAGAGAGCCCGATGCGGGACTCGATCCCACCACCCTGGTATCATGACCCGAGCTGAAGGCAGCGGCTTTAACCCACTGACCCACCCAGGCGCCCCTCATCTGTGATTTATTTTATAATAATAAATTTGTATCTTTTATTTGTAAAAATAATTTGTATCTTTTAATTCCCCTCACCTATTTTGCTCATTCTCCCACCCACCTTCCCCCTGGCGACTACCAGTTTGTTCTCTGTATTTATAAGTCTGTTTGTTCATTTTTGTTTTTTTAGATTTCACGTGAGTGAAATCATGGTACTTATGTTCCTCCGATTTATTTCACTTGACATAATAGCCTCTAGATTGATCCATGTTTTTACAAAAGGCAAAATTTCATTTTTCTTAAAGATTCAATTTATTTATTTGACAGAGAGATCACAGGCAGGCAGAGAGAGAGAGAGAGATGGGGAAGCAACTCCCTACCTAGCAGAGAGCCCAATGTGGGGCTTGATCCCAGGACCCTGGGATCATGACCCGAGCTGAAGGCAGAGGCTTTAGACCACTGAGCCACCCAGGCGCCCCAAAATTTCATTTTTTATGACTAATATTCCATTGTGTATATAAACCACCTTTTTATTCATCTATTGATGGACACGAGTTGCTTCCATATCTTGGCTATTATAAATAATGTTGTAATAAACATAAGGGATGCACCTTTGAACAAAACACCTTTTGAATTAGTGTTTGTTTTCTTTGGATAGATACTCACTAGTGGAATCACTAGATTGTACAGCATTTCTAATTTTTTGAGGAACCTTCATACTCTTTTCCACAGTGGTTGCATCAAGTTACATTTCCATTCACCTCACACACAAGGGTTCCCTTCGCTTCACATCCTTGCCAATACTTGCTTTCTTGTCTTGTTGACTCTAGCCATTCTGGCAGGTGTGAGCTGATATCTCGTTGCATTTTTGATTTACATTTCCCTGGTGATTCATGATGTTGAACACCTTTTCATGTGTTTGGCCATCTGTATGTTTTTGGGGAAAATGTCTATTCAGGTCCTCTGCTCATTTTTTATTTATTTTTTCACCATTATGTTTCTTTTTATTTTTTTTTATGTTATGTTAGTCACCATACAGTACATCATTAGTTTTTGATGTAGTGTTCCATGATTAATTATTTGCATATAACATCCAGTGCTCATTACAATATGTGCCCTCCTTAATACCCATCACGAGGCTAACCCACCCGCCACCCCCGAAAACCTCAGATTGTTTCCCCAGAGTCCATGGTCTCTCATGGTTCATCTTTCCCTCTGATTTAATTAGGTTGGGTTTTGTTTGTTTGTTTTATGGTGTTGAGTTGTAGGAGTCTTTATATATTTTGGATATTAAGGCCTTATCAGATATATCATTTTCACATCTCTTCTCCCCTTCTTTAAGTTGCCTTTTTATCTTGTTTATGCTGTTCTCCGATGTACAAAATCCTTTTATTTTGGTGGAAACCCAATAGTATCTTTTTGCTTTTGTTTTTATCCCCTGAGGAGACATTTCTAGAAAAATGTTGCTAAGGGTCTAAGACATTACTGCCTATATTTTAAGAGTTTTATGGTTTTATGCCTCAGATTGAGGTCTTTAAACATTTTGAGCTTGTTTTTGTGTATGGTATAAGAAAGTGATCCATTTTCGGTTGTTTGCCTATAACTGTCCAGTTTCCCCAACACCACTTATTGAAGAGAATATCTTTTCCTTATTGTATATTCTTGCCTCCTTTGTTGTAGAGTAAATGACCATGTAAGTGTGGGTTTGTTTCTAGGCGCTCTTTCCTGTTTCACTGCTCCACATGAATATTTTTTTTGTCCATACTGTTTTGATTACTACAGCTTTGTAGTATTTCTTAAAACCTCTACTTGTGATACCTCCAGCTTTGTTCTTGTTTCTCAAGATTGCTTCAGCTATTCAAGGTCTTTTGTGGCTCCATACAAATTTTGGGATTATTCTAGTTTGTAAAAAATGCTATAGGTAATTATTTTTAAATTATGTATATACATATATTTATTATGATATTATTATGATATATACATATATTATTATGATATATTATGATAACATATTAGATAATATATATAATTTTATTTAAAATTTTTTATTTAAATTTAGTTAACATATAGTGTATCACTAGTTTATTAGTTTCAGGGGTAGAATTTAGTGATTTATCAGTTGCATATAACACCCGGTGCTCATCACAAATGCCCTCCTTAAGCCCGTCACCCCATCTTCCCACCCACCTCCCATCCAGCAACTCTCAGTTTGTTTCCTAAAGTTGAGTCTTTTATAGTTTGCCTTCCTCTCTGTTTTTATCTTATTTTCTGTTTCCTTCCTTTCCCTTATGTTCATCTGTCTTGTTTCTTAAATTCCACAGATGAGTGAAATCCTATGGTATTTGTCTTTCTCTTTGCTGTTCAACTTTGTTGCTTTCTTTTTTCAGTGTTCCAAGGTTCATTGTTTATGCACCACACCCAATGCTCCATGCAATACATGCCTTCCTTAGTACCCACCACGAGGCTCACCCATGCCCCCACCCTCCAAAACCCTCAGTTTGTTTCTCAGGGCCCACAGTCTTTCATGGTTCATCTCCCCCTCCAGTTTTCCCCAATTTACTTTTCCTTTCCTTCTCCTGTTGTCCTCCTTGTTATTCCTTATGCTCCACAAGTAAGTGAAACCATATGATAATTGACTGTCTCTGCTTGACTTATTTCACTCAACATAATCTCCATTACCCTGCCTTCCAGATCTCTGATCCATTCTTCTGTACCCACTAATCTGTTTATGATATCCTTTAGTGTATTTTTGCCCTTCAGCTCTGACTGGTTATTTTATATTTTCTTTGTTAAAGTTCTGAATAAGTTCATCCAATTTTAAGTTCAGTAAGTATCTTTAATTACCATTACTTTGAATTCTTTAGCAAGCATATTGCTGATATTCATTCATTTAGCTCTTTTTCCTCAATTTTGTCTTGCTCTTTGATTCATGTCCTATTTCTTGGTTACCTCATTTTGTTTATGTATTTATTTATGTATTAGGTAGGTCAGCTATGTCTACTGATCTTGTAAGTAATGGCCTTCTGTAGAAGAGGTCCTGTGGAGTCTATAGTACATTCTCCCCATGGTATTCAGAAGCAGGCACTCTAGTGTTGTCTCATTTGTGGGTCCTGCACACCCTCTTGTTGTGGCTGAGCTGCTACTGCTGTGGGCATCCTGATAGGTTGGGATTGCTTTCAGTCCAGCTGGCTGCAATTACTTGCTTTACCCATTGTGGGAACACTGGACAGGGTTTGCTCTCCACACTGTTGAGAGCCTTGGTTATGGCCATCATTGGTTCATTGGTGAGTTGGGCGAGCACACAGTTTAGCCATCTACAGTTAGCTTTTCCCTCAGGCTCAGGCCCACTTGAAGGGCAGGGTTTGCTCCCCACACAGCCAACTAAAAGACTAGCTATAGAAACTGCAGATGCACTGTTATAAGGTTATCTTCTCTCCATTTCCATCCCTAGCCATCACTTTGGAGGGATGCTTGCTGAGGCAGGTAGGTTGGGTGGGGCTGGTCTGCAAGGGAACGCTTGAACATGGAGTGCTAGCAAGGCAGATGGGAAGGGAGTAGTGTCCCATTGGTGGTCAGAACTGCTTCACTGGAATTCACCAGCACATTCATAATGAAGAATTTGCAGCATTGGGATAAGTGCCACACCATCGGCTGACTGTCCTTTCCTGGTTATGCATTTCAGTTTCTCAAGTTCTTGTTTTACCAGGAGGATCCACCCATATAAGTTGTTTTCTGAAGCTTGACCTATTTTCCTTTTGAAATTAAGTATTAGCACTCTACTGAACTGAGAGGAAAGTTTTACTGCATACAAAAAGCAGTAACCTTTTTTCTTATCCTATCTCACTTCTTGCCAGAAGTAACCTAATAATTATCAAATATCCTCTGAAGTAGCAGACTGATATTTTGAGAAAGCTATGCTCATTCTTGGTTTTCCATTTTTCAAACTGGTTAATCTTTACAATCTTCAGGCAAGACATTCATGTCCAAAGTGTAGGCTGAAGGGAGGGCTACCATTTGGGAAGGGGAACAAAAGAAATTATGAATCTAAAGTAGTTGTCTCAGGAGATGTTGGTGCTACTGCTTTTGTTGGTTAATGTTTTTAGGTGCCTTTAAGAAGGACCTCCCACCACAGCAAGTATATAGCTATTCCTTCAATACTATATCAGAATCTTGGTGTCCCATTGCTAATGGGCTGTGGGTTTGATAACTAGCTTGGGTCTGGAAAATGGGTGAGTAGCTGACATTGGTATTTTATTTCCCTGATCTTGATAGTTCTTGGTTATATGAGAGCAATGCTCTCATTGGCTGTCAATCTATTTCATCCTTATTAACACTGTGGTTCATTAACTATTGCCAGAGATACTGTGGGTTAGAGCCCTGATCATCACTGTAGTTCTACTGCCTCTTATAGCAATTACATCTACCTTGCTTCTACCAGTTAAATGCTGACTTATGGCTGCTGACATTCTAGACCCTAAGTTACCCTGTGATGACAGAGAGCCCAGCGCAATATTGTGCTCCTTTTTGTCATCAATGTTTTGGCCTGCATAGGATAGCCAACACTAAATCAAAGATTTCCATGCTTCTCTTGCTACCACAATTCTTATTTCTTCAGTAAAGCTTTCAGGACTTCTTTGGGAACATAATTGTGTGGTGGATTCCTTGGTCTCATAGAACAATCCAGGCTACATACCCAAATCTGAGCCTTTTGACTATTTCCTCAGTACTCAGTCTATAGTAAATAAGGTGGAAATACCAGCAATACTTTGGCAATCTCTTTTCATGCTGATGTGATGCCAACCTTAATGCCCTGTTAAGATGTTTCCTATATTTTTGATGCGACATCCAGATTCCCCTTTGAGGAATCACTTCAAAATTTCAGCTACTAGAGGTGCGTCAGTATAGTCTCCAGCTGTTTGTCCTTTCAAAATTTGTCTCACCTGCAGAGACACTTCACTCAAAGGTGTGCTTTTCCAATCTAATGATTGATTGTATTAGAAGTATAAAGGCCCAGCCCTTCTCACCCACTGTGGGACAATTCTAATGAGCTGTACATTCTCCAGAACTCTCTATGGAATTGGGTGAAGTTTACTTCAGGTCTCCATTGCAGTTTGACTTTTCCCTCTGACCAACTCTACCAACGATTCCTTCCTTATATGCATGTTCATTTCAAATATATACCAAATTGTTCTAAACACCTGTCTGGAGAATCCAACTTAAGACAATTGATACCAGGAGTGATCTAAGAAAGCATGCAATAATATGGTGGACTCAGGCTGGATTTAGGCTGGATTTTTCACTGTCCAACTAGCCATATAGACCTTATCATTGTTAGTAGATGGAACACAGACAGCCCTGCCACAAGATAGTGTTCCAATAATTAAATGGTCATGTGGTGAATGAAGATGATGTACTGGTAGAGAGAAATGTATAAGCTGGTACCTCTCAAACATACTATGTATTGTATCAGAGAAATAGTCTTGAGAAGGGCATGTATTGCATGGAGCACTGGGTGTTATATGTAAACAATGAATCTTGGAACACTACATCAAAAACTAATGATGTATTATATGGTGACTAACATAACACAATTAAAAAATAGTCTTTATTCTTATTTTGGCTAAGCCCCAAAGACAACAGAAATCCAGAGTGTCATCACAGCTTCCCTGTTAAAGTAGGGACATATTGGGGCCAGGTTATGACTACAGTCCTGGCCAAAGGCAAGCTTATTGTGGGCCATTTTTGACTCTGGACCAGCCCAGTAGTCATGTCCCTAGTTCCTGCAAATATTACAATTCACAGTTGTCATTTGTAGCATACCTCCCTCTCCCCTTCCCCCAGCATTGAGTTCTTAGGATCCAGCATTTTGAGATGCAGGAAATCCTTCAAAGAAGGGATGGTGATGTGCCACTCTTAAGATTATAAATAATGCAGGGTTGGTAGTTCCCATCACAACTCTATTTAATTCACAGGTCTGGCCCCTTCAGAGCTCATGTGAGTCCTGCAGGATGATAATGGACAAGTGTAAACTCAGATAAGTACTATTCACAACTATAGCCACTGTTCCAGATATAGTATCTTTGCTAAAGAAGATTAATATAGACTTAAGTGTGTGATATGCAGCTGTTGTTCTGGTAAATGCATTTTTCCTATTCTGATTAGAAAAGAACATGAGACAGCGGCATTCGTATGTAGTATAAAGCAATATTCAGGAATATTTTTGCCTTTGGGCTATATTAGCTGTCCTATTTGATTATGTAATCTGAAGATATTTGGACTACTTGGTCATCCCACAAAACATTACACTGATCTAGTACGTCAAAATATCATGAATAATTAACTAGGAGAAACAAGAGGTGGTTAGGATGCTGGAGTCCTTGGTAAAGCACAAGATGCATCAGATGGTGAGAGAGAAACCCTGTGAAGATTTAAAGACCTTCAGTGAAGTTTTTGGGGTTCAGTGGTTAAGGGTTTTCCAGGATGATATTCCAACATAAACAGCTGTTTCTTGTATCTCTTATTGTAGGGAAAGAAGCACAAGGCCTGATAGGTTTCTTTGTGTTTTAGAGGTATCACATTCCAAATCTAGGAATACTGCTCTAGCTTTATACCACTATTCTATGTTGCACCCCAATTCACAACTAACTTTTAATAACTGTGATGCTACAATGTGCTAGGGTGATTCCACTGCTTCCTACAAGCCTAGATCTTTTTTTGCCACTTGGGTAGCAAATAATTGAATATTAGAATCCTTTCTTAAATATCTCATTACTAAGATCATTTCTGGAACCAACTGCCTTACTTTGAGTAGCCCCAGAAATAGACCCGGAGGCAAGTTTTCAAGTACCTGTGGTTTGTTGGTTACTTCTCTTCCTTGTCTCAATCTCTTATCCCTTACTGGCATTTTTTTTCACTTCAGAAATAGAGCACATTGTCAAGTTTGTTGCTCTGAGAATGGCTGAAGCTTAATTATGCTGGGGAAGTGCTGGGTTCCAGAATAGATACATGACTTAGAATTATCCCAACTTGAGCCAAGGGATCTGAGATCTCTATACACTGTTTCCAATCATTCAATGTTGAGGCCTGTACCAAGAAGATGTTCATTTCCTGACATTTTTCAGTTTGCCACAACTGCTTTGATCCTGAGAGGGCTTTGGGCAAAAAAATGCAGGTTGTTATGCACAGAATTTAAGTGGGAGGTGACATGGATGGGGGACCAACAGCATATGCTATAGCAAGCTTGACCAAACTATTTACATATACTACTATATTGAGGAATTTTAGCTAATTTACTTCCATTTACTTTTATTTCTTTTCTTGCTCCCTATTGGGTAAGCCAAATTTTATTTTTAATCAACTAACTTATTTATTTTTATTAAGTTCAATTAGCCAACATATAGTACCTCATTAGTTTTTGATGTAGTGTTCAATAATTCAATGGTTCCATATAAGTCAAATTTTCTTTTGTTAACTTTGGTAGTCATGCATTCTATTCTTATTCATGTGGTAGTTAAGCCTACATCTTTATAGCTGTAACAAGTGTCTTCCCCCAAATAGAAGTGAAACCTTATTAAAGATATTTTTGTCCATCTTCCCTCCAGCATGCCCTCCTATGCTGTGATCCAAAACACTTGCAGTGTTATTGTCTTGAATTTTGGTTCTGAGTTGCTACTGCAATACTGTTCAATGCTAGCTTTTCTTTCCACAGAACTTTGTGGTTAAAATGTAACAAGTATGACATTGGTTGGGGAATCCAGGAAATATTTAGAGAGATGGCAGGACAAGGGAGACAAATAGTCAGGTCCTGTAACTGTTCAACATAACCAGTTCATACCTTGTCCATACCTCATGGAAAAGGTTGACTCTAGAGAAAGAGCAGAGTAGAATATGACTTGTAAAGAGAACGTGGCTGGAAATTTGGTGGATGTAGCTCTGAAGTCAGATGAGTTGTGGCAGATGACTGTACCAAAAGTCCCTCAAATGAGCCCAATAGTGGCTCCCAGAAACCACAGAAGGAATATATGCAAAGGATTGCAATCATGGGTTAAATCAAACAAAAAGACTTCTGTTATTCATCTCTAACTCCTTTTCTAACTCTTTCTCTTGAATCTCCACTTGAAGAGCTAAAAGGAGGAGGGAAGAAGAGTGAACATTCTTACTATCTCATTTCAGAGGTGAGTCTTTACATATCACCTCCTTCTCCACCCCAAAGTAAATAAAAAAAAAACATATCACCTCCTTTGCTACCCAAACTTTAATTTTGATCTGATGTTATGAGTTTGGAACTGGACCCAGGCCACTTTCAGTTATTACAAAAAGTTTGGCACCATCCAAGGAAAGAGATTGAACACAACATGACTGAGATTGGGCAATAAAGTAATAATTTTCTATTTTGTACCAGAGTGCAGAGAAGTTCAGTAAACTGGTTATAAATGACTATAGTCTATTTTTAAATTTAAATTCAATTAGCTAAAGGTTAGTTGTTGATAGTCTAGTTTTTAGATCTAGTTTGATCATTAGTTTTTGATAGTCTATTTCTTTGTCCATACTCTGCAACAACTCCAAAACTCTACTTGCCATGTTTCCTGCTCAATTTCTATATCCCTTCTTCATCCTTGTATAAAACTTAATTACGTTTGATTCTTCTTTCCTCTAATATTGGGATATGCTGGGGTCAAGGCCAACTTTTCTAGTGTTTTTTATTAAAGATTTTATTTATTTATCTGACAGACAGAGATCACAAGTAGGCAGAGAGGCAGGCAGAGAGAGAGGGAGAAGCAGGCTCCCCATCAAGCAGAGAGCCTGATGCGGGGCTCAATCCCAGGACCCTGAGATCATGACCTGAGCTGAAGGCAGAGGCTTTAACCCACTGAGCCACCCAGGCACTCCTTTTCCAGTGTTTTTAATTAACATCTCCCACCTAACACTTGACTTCTCAGTTATGTATTCTCTTCAGGTCTCCATCCATTACCTGCTCTTTCTCAGACCATAAGTAAGTCTGTCTCTCCACTTATTTCTTTATTTCCTTCCTACCTTTCATCATCTACAATCTGGCTTAACACTATTACCACCAATTATAGATCTTCAACTCACCCAATCACAAATGAATATATTTTATTAATGAGGTTTTGAAAAAGTGTCTACTGGTTATTCTTCTATGATGACTGATTTTATATGCTAACCTGGTTAGCCTACAGTCTTCAGTTATTCAAAGTCTAATATAGATGTTGAAAAGGTAATTAATAGATGTATTAAGTCCATAATTCATTGTTCAGGATAATGTCCCTTACTTAAAATCAATCTAATGAGCCTAATTCAATTAGTTAAAAGGTCTTAAAAACAGACCCGAGGCTTCTCTGATGAAGTAATTCTATTCATGGACAGAAGTTTCAGCAGTGTTTCAGTTCAATTCTATATTTCCTAAAAGCCTTTCTTATGGATTTTGAACTTGCCTAGCCAGTCTCTGCAGTGGGATACTAGCACGGTTGTAAACTAAAAATCAAATACCAACAGAAGGTGAGGTTCTGGTTGACTATGTATTTGCTACTATTAACACATTTTTGTCAAGTTAGGAAGAATAATGAGTGTGGCTAGATGCTCCAGACTTCCCTGGAGAAGTGAAAATAGCTCAGGGCTTTAAATTCCCAACTAAAACTCTATATAAATACCCTGAACATTCTCATATCTGTCTTTAAAGAAATCTTTTTTGTAGTTGCAGGGCCAAAACTTCTGAAAACCAAACCCAGAGTCTCATGAAGGGCTGAATCTCAATACACACTGAATTCCCAACCTCACAGGATATCATTGGTTAAAGTCAGTACATTGATAAGGAATGAGATTCTGAACATTGGAATGGAGACATTTGGGCAGATTCCAACAAACTGGGACATCAAACTCCTAAATTCTGCTGAGTTGTCTTGCCAGCAGAAGCTGCCTTTCTATCTTTCTAGCTGCCTGAGGAGGGTAGTGCTTCTTTGCTTGAAATGCTTGCCTTGGTAGGCACTGCTGATTCTCTTTAGGACCTGGCCCTGCCACCTCTCTTGGTTTCTAAATCTAGAAACAAACTAGACTCAAGTTCTAGAAACTCAAAGGGTGAGATAAGAAAGTGATTCATGAGGTATATGATACACAAACATAATTGCATGATTTTTTTTTATAATTTCTACTCTCAGGCATATATAGGGAATAGATCTTCAGGTGTGGGATGGTGATAGAAAGAATATAAAGTTGGATCAGTCTGAACCTATTGATATGGGCTAAGCCTAAATTCTGGGTCTTGTGTTTTAGCTTATACCTAGAAAGGTTCTAGTTATTTTGTCTGAAACATAGACTGAAATGTGGCCTATATGAAATGATATTGAAATGCCAGAATTGCCTAGGTGTACTATAGAAGATGGTATCCAATAACTTAGGGAAAATGGAATATTAGAATAGATTTACAATGTAGCACCTTCTTACTCTCCCCAAGGGTCCAGAGGACACAATCTTCACCACCATTTAGAGAGCACCATTGAAGAGTTCTATCGTAAACCTGCTGCAAATCAAAGTACAATGGGAACTGCTACCATACAACCAGTATCTCAAAATGCAATGGAGATAATGGGATCCTGGGATTGTAGGAGTTTAGTGGCAACATTTAATCACCAAATACAGGGTGAACATAGCCACCATAATGGACAGTGAAGCCAAAGCAGTAATCATTACAGTCTGGCTTGCAGAGATGTGTGATGTTGATTAATTGGTCATGATGTCCCTGGAGAAGAAACAAAGGGGCAGCTTGGTACATTTTTGATCTGTAAAAGAAAGAGGTCTATTAAATAGTAGAGTCTAACTTGGATCTCATACAGAAAACTAATGGGCCCTTAATTCCCAGGCTTGAGCCAGCTTATAGACCAAGAATTTCATGAATGAAGGGAGTCTTGCTCCCTTTGAGAAGTCACCTTGCTATGTTACCAAATAGAACACTTTGAATCATTTCCCCAGCATTCCCTAAATAGACCACAGTGGCATATTGGGTCTGTAGGAATTAATGTCATTTGAGAGCCAGCATCTAATAATTCTTAAAGTGTGTGTTTCCTTTTCCCAAGTGCACAATCTCACTGATAAGTGGCCATTGGTCCACCAGTCACAGTAGGACTTACAGAGGTATTGTAATGGGATTTCAGGTAAGGTGTATCTCACAGTGGGTCCAGTGAGTCCCAAACCCAACCTGTGGTTATTTCTTCAGTTCTAGAATGTATTACAGGAATAGACATACTCAACAATGGGCAAAATCCCCACATTGGTTCCTGACCTATAGAGTGAGAGTTTTTTTTTAAATTTCTTTGCAGTGTTCCAGAACTCATTGTTTATGCACCACACCCAGTGCTCCATGTAATACATGCCCTCCATAATACCCACCATCAGGCTCACCCAACCTTCCACCCCCTCTTCCAAAACCTTCAGTTTGATTCTCAGAGTCCACAGTCTTTCATGATTCGACTCCCCCTCCAATTTTCCCCAACTCACTTCTCCTTTTCATCTCCCCATGTCCTCCGTGTTATTCTTTATGCTCCATAAATAAGCAAAACCTATGATAATTGACTATCTCTGCTTGACTTATTTCACTCAGCATAATCTCTTCCAGTCCCATACATGTTGATACAAAAGTTGGGTATTCATCCTTTCTGGTGGAGGCTTAATACTCCATAGTATATATGGACCTAACTTCTTTATCTGTTCCTTCATTGAAGGGCATCTTGGTTCTTTCCACAGTTTGGCAACTGTGGCCATTGTTGCTATGAACATTGGGGTACAGATGGCCCTTCTTTTCACCTCTTCTGTATCTTGGGGTAAATAGCCAGTAGTGCAATTGCAGGGTCATAGGGAAGCTCTATTTTTAATTTCTTAAGGAATCTCCACACTGTTTTCCAAAGTGGCTACACCAACTTGCATTCCCAGCAACAGTTTAAGAGGGTTCCCCTTTCTCCTCATCTTCTCCAACACTTGTTGTTTCTCATCTTGTTAATTTTGGCCATTCTAACTGGTGTAAGGTGGTATCTCAATGGGGTCTCAATGGGGTTTTAATTTGAATCTCCCTGATGGCTAATGATGATGAACATTTTTTCCTATGTCTGTTAGCCATTTGTATGTCTTCTTTGGAGAAGTGTCTGTTCATGTCTTCTGCCCACTTTTTGACGTGATTATCTGTTTTTTGTGTGTGTTGAGTTTAAGGAGTTCTTTATAGATCTTGGATATCAGCCCTTTGTACTGTCATTTGCGAGTATCTTCTTTCATTCCATGGGTTGCCTCTTTGTTTTGTTGATTGTTTCCTTTGCTGTGCAGAAGCTTTTGATCTTGATGAAGTCCTAAAAGGTAATTTTCACTTTTGTTTCCTTTGCCTTTGGAGACATATCTTGAAAGAAGTTGCCGTGGCTGATGCCATAGAGTGAGAGTTTTAATAGTAGGAAAGGCCAAGTGAAAGCAACTAGGATTGCCTTTACCTACAAAAACAGTAAACCAAAACCAATACCATATGCTTGAGATAATATCACTATCAAGGACTTGAAAAATGCAGGGATGGTGATTTCTACCACATCCCTATTCAGGTTGCCTACTTAGCTTGTGCAGAAAACAGATGATCTTGGAGAATGACAGGACAGAATTATTACAAACTTAGGTTGTGACTCCAAATTCAGCCAATATTGCAGATGTGATTTTAGTTTGAAAACATCCCCTGATACCTTGTACACAGCCATTGACTTGGCAAATGGATTTTACTCTGTACCTTTTAGTAAGAAACACCAGAAGCAGTTTGCTCGTAGGTCGCAAGGTCAGTGGTATACTTTCACTGTTCTACCTTGAGATCTCACCTGTGTAAGGTATTAGCCCTATGTCATGATTCAGTCCAGAGGAATTCTTGAGATATCATGCTGATTCATTACATTAGTGATATTATGCTGACCAGTTCCTGTGATCAGGAATTAGTAACTACTCTCTAGACATATTACTAAGACATTTTCATATTAGAGGGTAGGAAGTAAATGCTATAGAAATTTAAAAGCCTTCTACTTAAGTGAAATTTTCTAAGAATCCACTGATATGGGTTATGTGGGAATATATTTTAAGGTGAAAAAGAAGTGGTTGCACCTTCCTACCACCAAAAAAGAACCACAAGGTTTAATTGGCCTTTTAGATTCTGGTAACAACAAATGTATGCTTCATGGGTACATGCTATTATAGCACATTTACCAAATAAGCTGAAAAGCTGCTAGGTTTGAGGGGTACCCAGAACAAAAGAACTTTGCTCTATGCAAACTTCTGTCACTGGCTTCATGATCCAGCAGAGGTCACAGTGCTTGAAGTGCCACTGATAGATAAAGATCTTATTTGGAGCCTCTGGTAGGCCCTTAGAAGTGAAACAGCACACTTAGGATTTTGGAGTGAAGCTCTACTATCCTCTGTGGATAGTTAATTTCATTCTGAGAAACAGTTCTTGATCTGCTACTGGGCCCTAGAAGACATTGAATGCATAATCACATGTCAACAAGTTGCCATATGACCTGAGCTGCCTGTCATAAAGCTATTATCTGACCCATCAAATCATGAAATTAGGCATGCACAGCAACACTCCATTAACGAACAGAAGTGGTACATACAAATCAGGCTTAAGAGGACCGAGAAGGCACAGTTAGCCTGAGGAATTGGTTTAAATATCCAGGCTCTCACTCTTGCTGTATTACCTTCTTTCTCCAGTCATACCTACAGTCTCATGGAGATTTCAGTTGACTGAAGACAAAGTTCAGGCCTGGTTGACAGATTGTTCTCCATGATAGGCAGTCACCAAAAGTGGACAGCTGCAGCATTATAGCTCTTTTCTGGGACATTCTCAGATGATAGTGGTAAAGGAAAATATTGTCAGTGGGCAGAACTTTAAACAATGTACCTGGTTGATCACTTTGCTCAGAGGAAGAAATATCTAGAGCAAAGTCTATACCAATGTATAAGCTGAGGCCCATGGTTTGATTGAATGGTCAGGGCTATGGATGGAATAAAATTAAACTGAAGACAAGTCTGAAGAAGAGGTACATGGATGGAACTTTCTAAATGGGCAAAGAATGTGCAGTGGTCTTCAGGAAGTTCCATTATAGCACCAGCTGGTGGCAATACCTTGTAGGACTGGAACAAAGGTCTTCCGGAAGGCTGTCTATACAGTGTCCAATATGTTGCTCTTCGTCCTGTAGGCACGTCTCGTGTATTTAGGAATCAAGCAGTGGAATTAGTGTGTGTACTTGCTATTATCCCTAATGATCCACTATTAAAATAGTTACTCATCCCTGTGAACTTAGGTTCTGCTGTCTATGGATCTTAGTTCCAAAGGAAGGAATGATTCCCCCAGGAGATGGGAGTCCATGGAACTGAAAGTTGAGACTACCACCGGGTCACTTCAGGCTCCTCATGCCTCTGAATTAACAGGTAAAATGTACTTGACTGCCTGGGGTAATTGTTCCTGACTATCAGTGGAAGACTGGATTGTTACTACACAATAGAGATCCCTTAGGATGTCTCTTAGTACCACCATATCCTGTAATTAAAGCCAATAGAATGCTATAAAGACCCAATTCAACCAGCACAGCTAATGGCCTAGGCACTTCAGGAAAAAATATTAGGTCATTCCACAAGACAAAGAATCACGATCAACTGAAGTGTTTACTGAGGGCAAAGGGAATATGATAAAGGGTGTTGGGAGAACACAGCGGTAATCACTATGACCATGTGGCAAACTACAGAAAGACCTAGTAATGAGTATCTTATTTTGTTATGAATGCTTGCATATAAATCAAATATTTTTGTTCTCTTATCCCTTATGATCTATGATGTAATGGTCAACTTTATATGATAGTATTTAAGCTTCAGGATATCAGAGGAGAAGAATGAATTTCACCAAAGGATTTCGTATTTTCTTGGGAAGAGGTTGATGCATTTTCAGGTAATTGTATTTCAGGTAATAATTACTATTCTGTAATAGTTGTATCATGTTAGGCAGAAGTAGGCTAAGTATGGTTTCATTTTTTTCCCCCAGATTTATTGATAAAAATTCATATAACATTGTGTAAGTTTAAAACTTAACAATATTCTGATTTAATATACTTATGTATTCCAAAAGGATTATCTCCATAACATTAGCTAATGTCTCCATCATATTACATATCTTACCCTTTTTTTGAGTATGGTAAAAATATTTAAGATTTACTTTCAAATATATAACATAGCACTAATTAAACTCCTCATGCTGTACATTCAATCCCTAGAATTCATCTTATAACAGGACTTTTGCTCCCTTTGACTGACATCTTTACATGTGTCCAAATAAAGTCCTGCATTTCTTCTAAGAGTTTTATGGTTTTAGGACTTAAATTCAAGTCTTAAAAACATTTCACACTAATTTTTGTGAGTGGTGTTAGGGATCCAAGTTCATTCTTATGCACATGGTTATTCAGTTTTCCCAACATCATTTACTGAAGAGACCATCCTTTCCCCATTAAGTGTTCTTGGATTCCTTGTCAAACATTAGTTGATCATATGTACAAGGATTTATTTCCAGGCTCTCAATTCTATTTCATTTGTTTATTTTTATGTCTGTGCCATGCTGTTTTGATTACTATAGCTTTCTAATATAGTTTGAAATCAGCAAGTGTGAAGTACCTGGCTTTGTTCTTTTTCCTCAGGATTGCTTTTTCTATTTAGGGTCTTTGGAGTTCCATGCAAATTATAGGATTGTCTTTTCTATTTCTGTGAAAAATTCCATTGGAAGTTTAATAGGAATTGCATTGTATATTTAGATGGCTTTAGGTGATATGAACATTTTAATAATAACTCTTTTAGTCCATGAATATGGATTATCTTTCCATTTGTATCCTTAATTTATTTCAATGACTTATAGTTTTCAGTGTACAGATCTTTTACCTTCTAGGTTAAATTTATTTCTAAGTATTTTATTGTTTTTGATGCTTTGTGAATGGGATTGCCTTATTTTTCAAATGTTTTTCTATTAGCCTATAGAAATGCAACTATTTTCCTTATGTTGACTTTGTATCCTGCAATGTTAATGAATTTAGTTTTTCAGTTAAGTATCTAGGACTTTTTACAGATCATATCATTGTAGTCAAAGGTAATGTTACTTCTTTTCCAATTTAGATGACTTTTATTTCTTTTTTGAAAGTGAAGTATAATTAATAGTGTTAGATTAGTTTCAGGTGTACAAAAAATTTATTCAACAATTCTACAAATTATACAATGCTCAGTAGGTACAGCTACTATCCATCACCGTATAGGTTATTACAATATTATTGACTATGTTCCTTATGCCATACTTTTCATCTCCATGATATATTTGTTTTATAAATGGAAGTTTGTACTTCTTTTTTTTTTAAGTTTGTACTTCTTAATACCCTTCTCTTTTTTAACCTATTCACCCTAGTAACCACCAATTTGTTCTCTGTATTTAAGTGCTCCCTTTTTGTTTTTATTCACTTGTTTTGTATTTTAGATTCCACATACAAGTGAAATCATTAGGCATTTGTCTTTCTTTGAGTTATTTCATTTAATATTTCTCAAGGTCCATCCATGCTTTTGCAAACAGCAAGATCTCATTTTTTCATTAAGAGAGAGTACACAAGTGGAAGGAAGGTTAGAGAGAGTATCTTAAGCAGGTTCCACTCCAAGAGGCTTGATCTTACAACACTGAGATCATGATATGAACTGAAATCAAGAGTTGGATGCTTACCTGACTGAGCCACTCAGTCCTCTCAAGATCTCCTCCCCCCCATTTTTAAATGAGTAATGGTTTATTATATGTATACAACATATCTTTAACTATTCATTTGTTGATGAACATGTGTTGCTTCCATATCTTGGCTGTTTTGAATAATGCTGCAGTAAACATAGGGGTGCATATCTTTTTGAATTCAAGTGTTCATTTTCTATTGGTGAATACTCAGTTGTGGTACTATGGATCATATGGTGTTTTAACTTTTTGAGGACTCTCCATACTGTTTTCCACAGTGGCTGGACCAATTTGCATTCTCACCAATAATACATAAGTGTTTCTTTTTCTCCACATCCTCATCTACACTTATTTCTCATGTTTTTGATACTAGCCATTCTGAGAGGTTGCATGTCATTGTGGTTTTGATTTGTATTTCCCTGATATGGGATGTTAAGTATCTTTCCATGTGTCCATTGGCCATCCATAAATTGTCTTTGGAAAAATGTTTATTCAGGTCCTGCCTCCATTTCTTAACAGGTTATTTTTGTTGTTATTGCTGTTGTTACAGGGTTTGGTGTTGAACTGTATAAGCTCCATATATATTCTGGATATTAACCTCTTATCAGACATATCATTGACAAATACCTTCTCCCTGATGCTGGGCTTTTTGTTTTGTTGGTTTCCTTCGCTCTGCAAAAGCTTTATATTTTGGTGTAGTCCCAGTGGTTTATTTTTAAAAATTTTTCCCCTTACCTGAGGAGGCTTGAAAAAAAAAAAAAGAAAAATTGCTGCAGCCAATGCAAAAAAGGAAAAATACTGCCTGTTTTATTCTAGGAGTTTTATGGTTTCAGGTCTCACATTTAAGTCTTTAATCCATTTTGAATTTATTTTTGTGTGTGGGGTAAGAAAGTAGTTCATTTTCATTATTTTGCATGTAGCTGTCCATTTTTCCCAGCACCATTTATTGAAGAGTGTCTCACCATAGATTATTCTTGTTTCCTTTGCCAAATGTTAATTGCCCGTATAGTTAGGAGTTTATCTCTGAACTCTCTGTCCTATTCTCTATTTGTGCCAATATCACAGTGTTTTGATTTCTGTAACTTTGCAGTATGTCTTGAAATCTGGGATATGGTACCTCCAGCTTTTTCTTCCTCAAGATTGCTTTGGCTATATGAGGCCTTTTGTGGTTTCATACACATTTTAGGATTATTCTAGTTCTGTGAAAAATGATATTGGTATTTTGATAGGAATTATATTGAATTGTAGATTGCTTTGAGTAGTATGGACTTTATTATTTATAAAATTTTTTATTATGTTATGTTATTCACATACAGTACATCATTAGTTTTTGACGTAGCATTCATGGTTCATTGTTTGTGTATAACACTCAGTCCTCCACACGATGCATACCCTCCTTAACATCCATCACCCAGTAATTTTCTAATCCATGAACACAGTATGTTGTTCTATTTATTTGTGTCTTATTCAATTTCTTTTATCAATCTCTTAAGGTCTTTAGAGTGTAGGTCTCTTACCACCTTGGTTAAAATTATTCCAGATATTTTATTCTTCTTTGTGCAATTGTAAATGGAATTGTTTTCTTAGTTCTTCTTCCTGCTACTTTATTAGTGTACAGGAAATGTATTTCTGTATATTAATTTTGTATCCTGAAACTTTACTGAACTCATTTATCAGTTCTAGCAATTTCAGAGGGGTGGAATCTTTAGGGTTCTCTCTATATAGTGCCATGTCACCTGCAAATAGTTTAACTTCTTCTTTAGCATATTGGATGATTTTTATTTCTTTTTCTTATCTGATTGCTGTAGCTATTCTAGTCCTATGTTGAAAAAAGTGCTAAGAGTAGACATCCTTGTATTGTTCCTGATCTTAGAGGAAATGCCTTCAGTTTTTCACTATTGAATATGTTATTAGCTTTTTTTTTCATTTATGGCTTTTATTGAGATATGCTTCTTCTAAAATCACTTTGAGAGTTTCTATCATGAATAAATGTTAAAAAATGTGAGAAAATACATCTATTTAGATGATCATATGGTTTTTATCCTTGTTAGTGTGATGTATCACATTGATTAATTTGTAAATATTGAACCATGCTAACATTTGATATAAATTCTACCTGATAGTAGTAAATTTTTTATTGTGATGTTTATTTTTTGTATTATGTTATGTTCATCACCATACAGTACATCATTAGTTTTTGATGTAGTGTTCCATGACTTGTTCTTTGCATGTAACACCTAGTGCTCTATGCAGTCTGTGTCCTCCTTGATACCCATCAAGATTTTATTTATATTCAAGTTAGTTCACATATAGTGTTGTATTAGTTTTGGGGGTAAAATTTGGTGACTCATCAGTTGCATATAACTAGGTGTTCATTTCATCATGTGCCCTCCTTAATGCCCATCACCTAGTTACCCCATCCTCCTACCCACCTCCCCCAGCAACCCTCAATTTGTTTCCTATAGTTGAATCTCTTATGATTTGCCTCCCTCTTTGTCTTTATCTTATTTTTCTTTCCCTTCCTCTATTTTTATCACTTTTGCTTCTTAAATTCCACATATGAGAGAAAAACAGATACCATATAATTTTACTCATATATAACAAATGTTTTAAAAAATGCATTGTTGAATTTGAATTCCAGACATTTTGTTGAAAGTTTTTGCATCTATTTTCTCAGGCATATTTGCCTTTAGTTTTCTTTTTAAGTTTTTTTTTTCTTTTCTGGTTTAGTTATCCAGGTAATGCTGGCCTTGTAAAATGAATTTGGAAGTTTTCCTTTATCTTCTATGCTTAGGAATGGTTTTAGAAGAATAGGTATATTAACTCTTCTTTAAATATTTGGTAGAATTTATCCGTAAAGCTATCTGGTCCCGGGCTTTTGTTTGGGAGTTTTTTTGATTACCATTTTAATTTTGTTACTAGTGATTGTTCTGTTCAAATTTTTTGAGAGATTGTATACTTCTAAGAATTTATCCATTTGTTCTAGGTTGTCCAATTTTTTGGTGAGTAATTTTTCATAATCACCTATAATTCCTTGTCTCTGTGGTGTTGATTATTTTTCCTCCATTTCTGATTTTGAATCCTCTCTTTTTTCCTAGATGAGTCTAGCTAATGATTTATCATTTTTTTAAAAAATAACAAGCTCCAGGTTTTATTTCCTCTTTCTTTGTTTCTATTTCTACTCTAACCTGTGTTATTTCCCTCCTTCTACTAGCTTTGGGCTTTGCTCTTTTTTTTTTTTTTTTTTTTTGTCTAAATCCTTTAGATGTAAGGTAGGTTGTTCATTTGAGATTCTTTAAAAAAATTTAAATACAATTAGCCAACATAGTACATCATTAGTTTTGATATTTGAGATTTTTTTACTTCTTGAGGTAGGGCTATAACATTATGAAATTCTATTTTAGAATTGCTTTTGCTGCTTCCTGGAAACTTTGGACTATTGTTTTTAATTTTTATTGGTCTCCATTGATTCCCTCTCCAATTTCTTGGTTGATTCATTGTTTAGTTGTATAACCTTCATGTATTTGTGTTCTTTCCAGATTTTTTCTTATAATTTATTTCTAGTTTCATATTGTAATCAGAAAAGAAAAAGATACTTGATATAATTTCAATCTTAAAATTATTGAGACTAGATCTGTGGCCTAATATGTGATTGATTTTTGGAGTATGTTCCATGGATGCTTAAAAAACATTTTTATTCTGCTGTTTTTGGGTGGAATGTTCTGTATATATATTAGGCCTATCTGGTCTAATGTATCATTAAAAGCCACTTTTCCTTACTTTCTGTGTGGGTTATCTAGCCATTGATGTAAATGCAGTGTTAAAATCCCTTATTATTATATTATTTTCAATTTCTCCTTTTGTGCCTGTTAATGTTTTATGTATTCATGTGCTCCTATATTAGATAAATAGATAATCACAATTGTTATATTCTCTTGTTGAATTGATCCCTTTATCATTATGTTCTGCCCTTATCTCTTATTATAGTTTTTATTTTAAAGTCTATTTAGTCTCAAATATTGTACCCTAGTTTTTAGTTCCATCTGCATGGGTATATTCTTCTAGCCTTCAACTTTCAGTCTGTATATGTCTTTAGGTGTGAAGTGAGTGTCTTGTAAGCAGCTTATAGATGAGTCTTTTTTTCTTTAAATCCATTTGATCACCCTGTTTCTTTTGTTGGGAGCATTTAGTCCACTTACATTTAAAGTAATTATTGATAGTTATATGCTTGTTGCCATTTTTTTTAAAAGATTTTATTTATTTATTTGACAGACAGAGATCACAAGTAGGCAGAGAGGCAGAGAGAGAGAGGAGGAAGCAGGCTGTCCGCAGAGCAGAGAGCCCGATGCGGGGCTCCATCCCAGGACCCTGGGATCAGGACCCGAGCCGAAGGCAGAGGCTTTAACCCACTGAGCCACCCAGGCGCCTCTAGTCACTATATTCTCTAGCTCTGATCAGCTCTTTCTTACATTTTCTCTTTGTTGAAGTTCTCAAACACAGTTAACATCATTATGACTATTACTTTGAACTGTTAATCAGCTTTATTGCTTATCTCCATCACTTAGCTGTTTTTCCTTAATTATTTATTTCACTGGCTCCTCATTTGTTTCTATATATGAGGTTTGTTTCTATAACAAACATTGTTTGTTTCTATATATTAGGTCACCCATGCCTCTTTGTTTTGCAACTAGTAGCTCTGTGTAGAAGAGGTTTTGTGGTGCCCTATCATGCAGTGCCCTCTAGTCACCACAATCAAGTATTCTAGGGTGTTCTCTTTGTGTGCTACATGCACCCTGCTGTTGTGGCTAAACCATGATTTCTGTGGTTGAGAGGACTGGCCCTCAGCCCAGCCAACTGCAATAACTCACTTTGCCTGCTATGGGAACACTAGGCAGAGTTTATTCCCTACAGTTTTGAGACTCCTGATTTACTGGTGGGCTCATTGGCTGGCACTGTTTTGCTGTCTGAAATTAGCTGCTGGCACAACAAATGGAATAGCTTGCTCTTGTATAACTAGCTACACCAGCTAATGTGGGTGTATGAGTATGTGGGGTTATCTCCCCTATCTCCAGGGCAGTAATCATTTTGAGGTAGTGGTGGCCCCAGCATGAGCTACCTGCCACGTATTTGGGGAAGGGCATGCTCTGGAGCCATGTTTGCTGAGGCCAGTACATTTGCTGGGGTGGGTCTGGAGGGGAATGCCACGGCTGGCCACACAGTTCTATCTAGGCTGGGGGAGGGGAAGAAAAACGGCATCTGCCAGATTTCCCAGAGAAATCTCCTAAAGATTACTGCCTTTCTGACATATGTTCTAAGATCACTCAATTTATTTCTTTCATTATATCCCAGATGCTTTGACTTAGCTGCTTCTGTGCTGTAACTAGGTTTGAATTATTGAGGTTACTGGCTCTTCAAGGGTGGGAACTCAGTTGCCTGTTGTCTTCTGGTTTTCCTGGAGTTAAGCCCTGCTGATTGTTAAAGCTCTCTGAGTTAAGTCCCGTTGATTTTCATAGCCAGATATTATGAGGACTTGTCTTAGCATGGTTCCCTAAGTATAGGGATGCCTGGTGTGGGCTCTGATCCCCTTGCCCTTCATGTTTGTGTGACTCTCCTGTTTGTGGTTAGTTGCACATGGGGTTTGGTTCTTGATGACGTCTCCACCCCTCCTATCCTTACAGATGTGGCCTGCTCTCTATAAATAGTTGTGGAAAATCTATTCTGCCAATCTTTAGGTGATTTTCAGAGTAGGTCGCATAGATCTAGGTATTGCCTCAGGGGTCCATTGGACAAGGAGCTCAGGATCCACCTACTCCACCACTTTCCCTAGTTCCCCCCACAACTAGACTTGTTATTATGGATTTGTACGTGTTCTTTATATATTTTGATATTAACTCATCAGATACATGATTTGCAAGTATCTTCTCCCATCCAGTTGGTTGAATTTATTGTGTGGACGGCTTCCTTCACCATAAAGCTGATTTTTGGTTTGATATGGTCCCATTTGTTTATCGTCTGTTTTTTGCTTTTGTTGCCATTGTTTCAGGGTCAGCTCTGCCAAGAGGGATGTCAAGAAGTTTAACGCCTATCTTTTAGGAGTTTTAGGTTTGTTCAAGTCCTTTCTCCATTTTGAGTTGTGTATAAGATAGTGACCCCATTTCATTCTTTTCCATGTAGCTGTCCAGTATTGCCAACACCATTTATTGAAGAGACTATCCTTCCTCCATTATATAGTCTTGACTTATTTTTTTGTAAATTGATTGACCATATATGCTTGGGCTTACTTCTGGGCTTTGGAGGGGAAACGGATAGGGGGTTGTTTCTGCTTTGATCTTTATTATTTACTTCTAATATGGGACTTCATTTCTTTTCTGGTTCCTTTAGGTATAAAGATCTATTGTGTGTTTGAGATTTTTTTCTTTTCCTTGAGGTAGGCCTGTATCAATACAATCCTTCCTCTCAGAGTTGCTTTGCTACATTACATAGATTTTTGGCATGCTGTATTTCTGTATTTACTTGTCTCAAGGTATTTTTAAATTTCTCCTTTGATTTCTTCATTGATCCTTTGGCTGTTAAGTAACAGGGTTAATCTTCACATATTCTGATTTTCCAGTTTTCTCTTTGTCTTGGATCTCTAGCTTTATACGATTATGTTTGGAAAAAAATGCTTGGTAGATTTCAACCTTGAAATTATCAAGACTTGTTTTGTGTCCTAGCATATGATCTATCCTGGAGAATGTGTCCTTGAAAAGAATGTATATTTTGCTGCCTTTGGATGGAATTTTCTTTATGTATTTAGTCCATCTGGTCTGTGTATATTTAGTCCTCCTGCCTAACATGTCATTTAAGGTTGATATTTCTTTATTGATTTTCTGTCTGAATGATCTATTCATTGATTTAAGAAGGATATCAAGATCCTCTACTATTATTGTATTGTTATAAATTTCCCCTTTATTTAGGTCTGTTAATATTTGCTTTATGTAGTTAGGTGAGTCTATGTTGAGTATGTAAATATTTACCAATGTCATATCTTCTTGTTTGACCTTTTTATTACAGTATTTGTTTGAAAGTCAAAGATGAACATTATCTAAAGATAAAAGTCTATTTTCTAAGTATAGCTACTTTTGGTTTCCATTTGCATGAAATACCTTTTCTATCCCTTCACTTTCAGCTTGTGTATGTCCTCACATTTGAGTTGACTCTATTGCAAGCAAGATACAAATGGATCTTTAGTGCTACTTTTTTGAAAGTATTCTTTTAAGTTTTTGAAGTGTATTTAACAGAGTGTTATGTGGGAAGCTGCATAGTGTGTTGAGGTATGAACCAAACCAAGCCCTGCCTTGTGCCTCCTTGACATCTAAGGGTTAAACGCCTCAGGATGGAAAAGTTGAGCAGCGCTGAGAAAGGGTTTGAGCTATGTGTTTCATGCCCGCCTACACGACTCCTGCTTTAGCTTATCAGGAACAGAATTTTACAGACCCTGGTCATCAATCTATGACAGGACCTTGTTGTTCCTACACGGGCCATAAACCACATCTGATACTGTCTTCTATCTCTCTTATCAATAAGTAACCTGCCTTTAAGCAGCTGCCATATGGCGTCAGGATGTCTGCATGTAGTCCTCTGGTATGTAGCAATGGAAACCCTTGAAACTGTTTACCACTGACACAGGTGGTCACTTTCTTTGTTCTGTTAGCTATATATAGTGATGCATGGTTCTGAATAAAGTTGACACTGCTTGGACATCATCCTCTCTGTCCCTCCTGTCCTCATCTCTTTGTGTGTCATTGTCGTCTCACCATCCTCTTGCCCTCTCCACCCTGGTTGTGTTTTGTGCCGGCCGCGGCAGTGTTACATTAGTTTCTGGTGTTCAAAATAATGATTCAATAATTCTACACATTTCTCATTGTTCAACAAGATAAGAGTACTGTTAATTCCCCTTAATCTCCTTTATCTATTTCATCCATCCTTCCACCCACCTCACCTCTGGTAACCAAGTCTGTTCTCTGTATTTAAAAGTCTGATTATTTTTCCTTTGTTCATTTTGTTCTTAAATTCCACATATAAGTGAAATCATATGGTATTTGTCTTTCCCTAAATGACTTATATACTTGGCATTATAACCTCTAGGTCCATCCATATTTGCAATGTGTATGGATGTGTGTGTGTGTGTGTGTGTGTGTGTGTGTGCATATCACATCTTTTTAAAAAATTATTAACATATAGTGTATTATTTATTTCAGGGTACAGGTCTGTGTAACCTTTGTCCATTCGTCTATTGTTGGATATGGTTTGCTTCCATATCTTGGCTTTTGTAAACAATGCTTGCAATAAACATAAGAGTACATATATCTTTTCAAATTAGTGTTTTCTTTTTGTTTGGGTAAATGCCCACTGGTGGAAATATTGGATCACATGCTAATTCTATTTTTAATTTTTTGAGGAAGTGCCGTACTGTTTTCCACAGTGGTTGCATCAGTTTGCATTCCCACCAACAGTGCATGAGGGTTCCCTTTTCTCCACATCCTTATCAACACTTGTTAATTCTTGTCCTTTTGTTACTAACCATTCTGACAGGATGTGAGGTGATACCTCATAGTGGTTTTGATTCCCTATGATTAGTGACATTGAGAATCTTTTCATGTATCTGTTGGCTATCTGTAGGTCTCCTTTGGAAAATTGTCTATTCATGTCCTGTACCTGTTTCTTCAATCAGATTTTTCCTCTTTTCTCTCTCTCTCTTTCTCTCTCTCTATCTCTCTTTCTGCATTGTAAGAATTCTGTATATATTTTGTGTTTTAACACCTTGTTGGATTTATTTGTAAATATTTTCTCCCATTCATCAGGTTTTCTTTTTATTTTGTTGTCTCTTTTGTGGTGTAAATGTTTTTATTTTGGTATAGTCCTAACGGATTATTTTTGCCTTTGTTTCTTATGCCTGAAGACATACATTCATAAGAATGTTGCTAAGGTTGATGTCCAAGAAAGTACTGCTTATGCTTTGAATTTTATGGTTTCAGGGCTCATATTGAGGTCTTAAAGCCATTTTTAACTTATTTTTCTATATAGTTTTAAAAGTGATCCAGTTTTATTCTTTTCCATGTAGCTATGTACTTTTCCCAACACCACTTATGGAAGATACTGTCTTTTCCCCATTGTATATTCTGACTTCCTTTGTCATAGATTAATTGATCATATATACATGGTTTTATTTCTTTCTCTCTATTCTTTTCCATTTATCTATGTGTCTATTTTTGTGCCAGTACCGTACTGTTTTGATTACTACAGCTCTTGAGTTTCTCTTGAAATCTGTGATTGTAATACCTCCAGCTTTGTTCTTCTTCATCAAGATTGCTTTGGTAGTTCCGGATAGTCTGTGGTTCCAAACCAATTTAGGGATTATTTAGTATTATTTTATTATTAGTTATGCATTAATTATTATGTTATATTATGTACAATATATAATATGTTATTTTATTATAAACTATTATTAACTAATAATAGTTTTCAGAGTGTAAGTCTTTGACCCTCTTACATTTATTCTTAGGTATTTTTTGGAGGTGTGGAATTGTAAATGGGGTTGTTTTCTTAATTTCTATTTCTGCTACTTAATTATTAGTGTATAGCAATGTAAGAGATTTCTATATGTTAATTTTGCCTCTTCCAAGTTCACTGAATTTATTTTTGGTTCTAATAGTTTTGGGGTGGAGCCTTTCAGGTTATGTATGTATAGTGTGTCATCTGCCACTAGGGATGGTTTTACTTCTTCCTTACCAATTTGGATGCTTTTTATTTTTCTTGTCTGGTTCCTGTGGCTAAGACTTCCAGCCCTGTGTTGAATAAAACTGGTGAGAGTGGATATCCTTGCCTTTTTTCTGATTTTAGAGAAAAACCTTTCAGTTTTTCACTACTGCCCATGATGTTAGCTATGAATGTGTCATGTTTGGTCTTTATCTTGTTGAGATAGGTTTCCTTTGTTGAGCATTTTTATCATAAATGGATCTGAACTTTGTCAAATGTTTTTTATGCATACATTGGTATGCATCTATCCTTTTTTTATTATTACATTCAGTTAGCCACTGTATAGTACATAATTGGTCCTTGATGCAGTGTTCAACAATTAATTAGTTGTATATAACACCCAGTGCTCATCACAGCACATTCCCTCCTCAATACCCATCACCCTGTTAGCCCTCCCCCCACCCTCCTCCCTTCCGAAATCTCCAGATTGTTTCTTGGTGTCTGTAGTCTCTCATGGTTCGTCTCCCATTCTGGTTTCTCCCCCTTTGGACTTCCCTCCCTTCCCCTGTTGTCCACTGCACTATTCCTTACATTCCACATATGAGTGAAACCATAGGATAATTGTCTTTCTCTGCTTGACTTATTTCACTTAACATAACCCCCTCTAGTTTCATCCATGTTGATGCAAATGGTGGATATTCATCGCTTCTGATGACTGAATAATATTCCATTGTGTATTTGTATCACACCTTATTTATCCATTCATTTGTTGAAGGGCATCTTGGCTCCTTCCACAGTTTGGTTATTGTGGACATTTCTCCTATGAACACTGGGGTGCACATGCCCCTTCTTTTCACTACATCTGTATTTTTAGGGTAAATACCCGATAGAGCAGTTATTGGGTCATAGGGTAGCCCTCTCTTTTTTAAAATTTTTATTTATTTTTTAAATTTCTTTTCAGTGTTCCAGAATTCATTGTTTATGCACCACACCCAGGGATCTGTGTAATATGTGCCCTCCACAATATCTACCACCAGGCTCACCCAACCTTCCACCCCCTTCCCTCCAAAACCCTCAGTTACAAACCATGAGACTGTGGACTCTGCGGAACTAACTGAGGGTAGCTGTATTCTTAACATCTTGAGGAACTTCAGTACTGTTTTTCAGAGTGGCTGTATCAACTTGCATTTTCAATAATAGTGTAAGAGGGTTTTCCTTTTTCCACATGCTTGCCAACATTTGCTGTTTCCTGTCTTGTTAATTTTTGCCATTCTAACTGGTATAAGGTGGTATTTCATTGTGGTTTTGCTTTGTATTTCCCTGATGGCTAGTGATGTTGAGCACTTATTCATGTGTCTGTTAGTTATTTGTAATGTGTAGAAGCTTTTGACCTGGTGAAGTCCTAAAAGTTCAATTTTGCTTTTGTTTCACTTGCTTTTGGAGATGTGTCTTGAAAGAAGTTACTGTGGCTGATGTCACAGAGGTAACTGTCTATGTTCTCCTCTAGGACTTTGATGGATTCCTGTCTCACATTGAAGTCTTTAATGCATTTTGTGTGTATTGTATAGGGGGATGTGTATAGTTTGGTATAGGGGGATAGTCCAATTTCATTCTTCTATATGTAGCTGCCCAAATTTCCCAGTTGAAGAGACTGTCTTTTTTCTTGATTTGTTAAAGATTAGTTGACCATCTAATGTCTATCCCTTTTGTTACTGTGACCTATCATATTGATTGATTTGCAGATATTAAACCTATTGTGTATTCCTGGATTAGATCGCACCTGACTGTGGTGAATAATCTTATTGTTTTATTATTGTTGAATTCTATTTATATATTTTTTGGTTTTTTTTAAATTTTATTTATTCATTTAAGAGAGAAAGAGAAAGAGGGAGGGGGAGAGAGAGAAGAGAGAGAGTAGAGGGTCAGAGGGAGAAGCGACTCCCCACCAAGCAGGGATCCCAATGCAGGAATCAATCCTGGGATTCCAGGATCATGACCTGAGTCAAAGGCAGTTGCTTAAGCAACTGAGCCACCCAGGCTCTCAAATTCTGTTTATATTTTCTTGAAGATTTTTGCACCTATGTTCATCAGGGATATAGGCCTATAGTTTTTGTTTTGTTGCAGTGTCTCTGTCCAGTTGGGATATCAGGGTATTCCTGGACTCATTGAATTTGGAAGCATTCTTTCCTCTTCTCATTCTAACTACTCCAAAAAAAAAAAAAAAAAGGATGGATAAGTATGAACTCTTCTTTGAGTATATTGGACACCTGAAACAATATTACACTGTATGTTCACTAACAAATTTGAATAACAACTTTAAAAATGTTTAATAGAATTCATTTGTAAAGCTACTAGGTTTTGGACTTTTGTTTGAGAGAGTTTTTTGTTGTGTTATTTTTTCCTGGTTCAGCTGTTACTAATAATTGGTTGTCTACGTCTTCTTGATTCAGTCTTGGAAGGCTGTATGTTTCTAGGAATTGCTCCATTTCTTCTAGGTTGTCTCTTTGTTGGCATATAATTTTGTGTGGTAGTCTCTTACAATCTTGTGTATTTCTGTGGTGTTGGTTGTAATAATTTCATTTATGATTTTGAGTCTTTTTTTCTTGATGATGCTAGCCAAAGGTTTTTTCAATTTTGTCTTTTCAAAGAACCAGCTTTTAAAGAGTAAAGAAAAGAATGGTACTGTTTCATTTATTTCCACTGTAATCTTTATTATTTCCTTCCTTTTACTAACTTTAGGCTTTATTGCTAATTAGTGTTCTTCTCTGCTGTCTTTAACATTTCTTGTGAGGCAAGTTTAGTGGTAAAGAAATCCTTCACTTTTTTCTTCTCTGGAAAACTCTTTATATTATTTTCCAACCTGAATTATAACCTTGCTGGATAGAATATTTACCTTCAGCATTTTGAAAATATCACGGCACTCTTTATTGACCTGCAAAATTTCTCAGAAATCTGCCAATAGTCTTATGTGTGTTCACCTGTACATAACAAATTGTCAATAGTTAAAGGCAAGAGAAAAAATTTACATCCAGACTGAAAGTGAAGGAATGAAGAACTATATTTTTCATGCCAACAGAACTCAAAAGAAAGCTGGGGTAGCAATTCTCTGTAAGATTCTAGTTACAGTGTGTCTTGGTGTGGGTCTCTCTGAATTTATCTTGTCTGGAAAGCTCTGAGCTTCCTGGACCTAGACATTTCCCCCCTTGGGTTTGTTTTATCCTTTTGTTTGTAAAGTATTCCTGTTTCCTCATTTTGTTAGACTCTGTGTTTGGAAGAGGTAGCTGTTTCACCTAACACCTAGAAACAGTGGTAAAGGAGTGACCCTGTGTGGGCAATGAAACTTATTATTTAACCTTGCCCTAATTCTTGGGTTTTGCTTAAATAATGCCTTAAACTGTCAATTGTTCAGACCTTTAGGGTTCAGGAATGCAACTCCCCCCTCCCCGGGCACCATAGCCCAGTGTTCAATATATGTTCCCTCTGTAGGCTGCTCATGCTCACTGGATTCAGGATGCTGAACAGAGCTAGGGCTGCAGCAGAATGTGTGGTGAGGACAGGCACTAACAGCAGAGATAGCACATAGTAAAAATGGTACCCACCAGTTTCTCTGTCCCCAGAGAGTCCCAATAGGCATTTGCCTCTCTGGTAGATCCTTTAAGATTATGAAATAAATTTTTCACATATGGCCTAGTTCTTTTCAAACCATTGCTTTTGTAGTGGAGGAGCCAGTGTGTGCAAGCCCTTAAAGAGTAGAACCTCTGTTCCCTGCAGTCCTCTGGTTTTCCTGAACATAAGCTTCATTGGTTTTCAAAGCCTTTTGGGACTTTAGGGACTCATCTTCCCAGTGCAGGCCTCAAGGTTTGGGGCGCCTGATGTGGGGCACAGATCCCATGCCCTTTCAGGAGAAGTTTTGTATTTTTGAGACCCCTCCCTTTGTTGGGTTGCCACCCTAGAGGTGGGATTTATGAAAAGACTGCATTTCTGTCTCTCCTACCCATTTTGGTGTTGTTTTTGCCACCCTAGAGGTGGGATTTATGAAAAGACTGCATTTCTGTCTCTCCTACCCATTTTGGTGTTGTAGAGTAACTGTTCAGCTAGTTTTCAGAAGAAATTGCTTTGTATGTAGTTGTAAACTTAGTGTGTCTGTGGGAGAGTTCAGGATCTTCCTATGCTGTCATCTTGAACTGCCTCTTCTTGTTTCTTTTTTAAAAATTATTTATTTATTTATTTATTTGATAGAGAGAGAGAGAGAGAGAGTAGAAGTAGGCAGAGCAGCAGGCAGAGGGAGAGGGAAAGCAGGCTCCCCACTGAGCAGGGAGCCTGATGTGGGGCTCAGTCCTAGGAACCTGGGATCATGACCTGAGCTGAAGGCAGAGGCTTAACCCACTGAGCCACCCAGGTGCCCCCCTCTTCTTTTGTTTCTCAATGTAGGCATTTATTAATATAAATTTCTCTTGGAATTGCTTTTGCAGTATCTCCTAGGTTTTGATATTTCTAAACAAATGGAAGCACAACATAGGTTTTGATTGTCTTTTGAATTTTTTCCTTGACACATTGGTTCTTCAGTTGTATATTGCTTAATCTTGACACTTGTGAATTATCCACTTTCTTTGTGTTATTGATTTCTAGTTTCATACCATTGTGATCTGAAATCAAACCAAATATCTTATTTAGACTTGCTAAGGCTTGTTTTGTAACCAATTATGTGACCTATCCTGGTGAATATGCCATGTGAAGTTGGGAAAAATGTATATTCTGCTGCTGTTGAATGGACTATTTGGCCTAAGGTATGGTTTTATTCTATTTGGCCTAAGGTATGGTTCAAGTCCATGTTTCCTTATTGGTATTGTGTCTGAGTGATTGTTCTATTATTGAAGATGGGATATTGGGGCCCCCCTACTACAATTTTGTTAAATCTCCCCTCAGATCTGTTAGTATTTGTTGAATATAATTATGTGTTCTGATGTTAGTCATCTATATATTTGATTTATCTTCTAGACAAATTGATGCCTTGATCATTACACAGTGACCACCTTTGGTTATTATTTTGTTTTATTATTTCTGCTCTCTTTTGGTTTCTACTCACATGGAATATGTTTTGCTATCTCTTCACTTTGAGTTTATGTGTGTCCTTAAAGCTGAAGTGTTTTGTAGGCAGCATATAGTTAGGTCTTGTTTTTGTATCCATCCAGCCACTCTCTGCCTTCTGATTGGAAAATTCAGTCCATTAACATTTAAATGGCATTAGTTAAGTCCTTATCTGTCAATGATTAGTCTGTTTTCTGACTGAATTAAAGCTCTGCTTTTCTATTCCTCCTTTCTTGCTGCCTTCCTTTATAAATTGATGATTTTCCACAGTGGTATGCCTTAATTCCCTTCTTTTTATCTTTTGTGTAGCTTGTATATTTTTGCTTTGAAGCTCTATATAAGCCTCAAGGAATCATAAATTATCAGTATATATATATACATATATATATGTATATATAAATATGTAATCACATACAAAAACTATCCTTTTACTCCCCACCATGTTTTTGATATCACCATTTACATCTTTTTTTTTTACTTTTTTTTTTTTACATCTTTGCATATTGTGTATGCATTAACAAATTGTTAAAGCTATAGTTATCTTTAATCCTTTTGTCCTATAATCTTTATGCTAGAGTTAGTAGTTAACACATCAGCAGGTTAAAGTATTAGGGCATTCTGAATCTGACTGTATACTTACCTTTACCAATTTAAGGTACATTTTTATCTGTTTTCATTTTACTAGTTTGTATATTTTTATTTCAGATTGAAGAATTCCATTCAGCATTTCTTATAAGGCAGGTAAACCAGTGATAAATTCTGTAGCTTTTGTTAGGGAAAGTTTTACCTGGCAAAATTGTCCTTTAGAAATAAAGGCCAGATAAAGGACTATTGGTTGGAAGTTTCTTTTTTTGTTTTGTTTTGTTTTGATTTAATTTCTTTTCAGTGTAACAGAATTCATTGTTTATGCACCACACCCAATGCTCCATGCAATACGTGCCCTCCATAATACCCACCACCAGGCTCACCCAACCCTCCACCCTCCCACCCTTTCAAAACCCTCAGATTGTTTTTCAGAGTCCATAGTCTCTCATGGTTCATCTCCCCCTCCAATTTCCCTCAACTCCCTTCTCCTCTCCAACTCCCCATGTCCCCCTGTTATTTCTTATGCTCCACAAATAAGTGAAACCATATGATAATTGACTCTCTCTGATTGACTTATTCCACTCAGCATAATCTCTTCCAGTCCCATCCATGCTGATACAAAAGTTGGGTATTCATCCTTTCTGATGGAGGCATAATACTCCATAGTGTATATGGACCACATCTTCCTTATCCATTCGTCCGTTGAAGGTTATCTTAGTTCTTTCCACAGTTTGGTGACTGTGGCCATTGCTGAACATTGGGGTACAGATGGAGGTTTCTTTTTAACAATTTAAAAGTACTATCCATTCTCTTCTGGCCAGCAAGTTCTCTGCTCAGAAATCCACTGATAGCCCATGTGTGTTCCCTTGTATTTTTTCTCTTACTGTCTTAAAAATTCTTTGTGCTTGACTTTAGATAGTTTTATTATATGTCTTGCAGGAGAGAATTTTGGATTGACATTTCAAGGTAACCTATTAGATTCATAAACGGATATCCAAATTTCTTCCCAAGTTTGGGAGGTTCTCAGCCATTGTTTAATATTTCTCCCACTTTACTCTTTTCTCCCACTGGGACTCCAGGGATATATATATTATTTCCTTTGGTTCTTATAAATCCCACAGACTTTTTTCATTCCTTTTAATTCTTTTTGATTCTTTATCAATTTAAGAAGTTTTATTTTTAAAATTCAGGTATAATTAAAATACAGTGTTATATTAGTTCCAGGTATACAACATAATGACTCAATAATTCTTTTTTTTCTTTTGTTTTTATTTACTTGATAGACAGAGATCACAAGTAGGCAGAGAGGCAGGCAGAGAGAGAGGGGGAAGCAGGCTCCCTGCTGAGCAGAGAGCCCGATGTGGGGCTCAATCCCAGGACCCTGAGATCACGACCTGAGCTGAAGGCAGAGGGTTTAACCCACTGAGCCACCCAGGCACCCCCTGACTCAATAATTTTATTCATTACTCATCACAGTAAATGTACTCTTAATCCCCTTCACCCATGTCACACACACATACCCTACTCCAGCAACTGCCAGTTCTCTATATTTGAGTCTGTTTTTTCCCCTTTTTCATTTGTTTAACTTCCAAATATGAATGAAATCATAGTATGAGTCTTTCTGACTTATTTTATTTAACATCATACCCTCTAGATTCATCCATGTTGTTGCAAATGTCAAGATTTCATTCTTTTTTATGGCTGAGTAATATTCAATTGTGTATGTGTGCATATATATAGAAATATATATATGCACACATAAGAGTATATATAGAAATATATAACCACACATATATAATCTGTCTCACACATCTATTCATCTGGTTGATAATTTTAATCTTTTAGCTTTCTAATTCTTTTTCTAATTTTCTAATTTTAATCTTTTAGCTTTCTAATTCTCTTTCCAGCTTTCTCAAATCTGCCTTGAAGCTCCCTACTGAATTCTTCAGTCACTATATTTAGCTCCCAAATTTGAGAAGTTAAGAGAAAACTAAGAACAAATTTGTCCTTGTATTGTTTTCCTGATCTCATTAAATTGTTTGTGTTCTCTTGTATTGTCTGAACATCTGCATAATTATTCTGAATTATGTGTCATCAATTCTTGGATTTCCATTTCTTTGGGATTTTTACTGAAAGTTTACTGTATTCCTTTGATAAAGACACATATCCTTGATTCTTTGTGATCTCCATAGTTTTGTGTAGTTATCCATGCATTTAAAGAAGCAGTCACCTCTTCCAGACTTTGACTTTGGCAAGGGAAATCTTTCACCTGCAGGTAGGGCATGCTTGATCATGCTGTGACCCGAGGTCCAATGATGCATGGCATCAAGTGAGGGGAAGTGTGGTGTCACTGGGTCTAGGGTGGCCATGATATTTCTTTGTCACATTGCTGGGGCCCAGTATCAACAACTTTGTGGCCCTTGCTAAGAACTCTGGAGGATCTGCAGAAGCTACAAGGGTTGGTATTCTCATCAACATCTCCTGATTGACGAGCTAGGCACCAGGACAGGCAATGGTGGTGACTGGAGCCAGTGGTTACACATTCTTCATTGTGGAAGCCAGTTGTAAGGGCCAATGAAGTGGCAGAAGCCAATTGCAGACACTTGGCAGGGTAGGTAGCGAGGCTCACTAGTGCGTGCAGGGACTGTAGCTATTGGCTTTCTCTCTTTTGGCTGCATATTTAAGTGGAGAAGAGTGATAGAGATTAGTTTGGGGATGTACAGGTACATGATTGGGGGCACTAGCTACAGCTAGGTGTGGCAGTGCTGGCCCATGACAAAAGGCAGGGCTTGATCCAGACTCATAAGTGGCTGCAGAGGATTTGGCTATCAGTATACTCATCTGTGGCTGCACAGCTCCCCATTCTCACCCCTGGGCATTTATACAGCAGTGGAAGCTGATGACAGTCTCAGGCTGATGACATGCAGGCACAGTGGTGATAGTCAGCCTATGGGAATTAGGTTGGTTACTTGTACTCACACAGCTACAGAAGCCTGAGTTAGAAGCCTAAGGTAGCTGTGTGCACAGCTGCTGGGCTGCAGAGTGTACAGGGACAGACGTGGGGGGCTGGCATTTTACACTTTGGCCACAGAGACCTTGGATGGCTGTAGTTATGGATCCTGGACTCTGGTGGGGCAGCAGAAGGAGTAGGGAGGGATTCAGGTGACTGGTGCCAGAGAATTAGAATACCTGTGGGGCAAAAGTGGGTAAAATCTGAAGGGGGTCTGCAATGGCTACTGGTAATTAATTGAGTCTACAATGTAGGTCACTAGGAATTGTGATTTCTCCTGTTATAGGACTGCTAGTGGTAGCCTCCTCTTTCCTTTTTTGTTCTGAGCCACTTTACACTGCAGAGAAATCCGAGAGCTGTTTTTGTTCATGGATAGCTGCCTAACTGTTGATCTTTGTTGAGAGACAGAGACTAGGGTCTCCTATATTAAGTATAGTTTAAAGTGATATATAAGCTGACAGGGGGTAGACTATGGTCTTTTGGTGTGTCAGTCTACAGTCCTCAGTTGTTCAATCGAACATCAATTATACGCTTCTGTGAAGGTATTTTACAGATGTAAAGTATATAATAAATTAACTTTATGTCTGATTTAATCTCCCTTAAAGACACCTAAAATAATTAGTTTAAAGGACTTCAAATAAGTTCAGCACTGTTTTAAGATAAAATTATGCCTGTGGATAAGTTTCAGTCATGTGTATTAGTCCCACCCTATCTTTCCTGACAGCTTGCCCTACAGATTTTTGGATTTCCCATTCCAACCTCTGCAACTGAACTACCCAATTCCTTGAAACTGATATATTAATTTGTCTCCTACTGGTATTTTCTCTGGTTAAACCCTGACACATCATCTTAAGTATTTGATTAACTGCAGAGAGAGCAGTGCCTGGGTGGCTCTTCGGTTAAGTGTCTGCCTTCAGCTCACGTCATGATATCAGAGTTCTAGGATCACCCTGCATCCAGTTCCCACTCAGCAGGAAGTCTGCTTGTCCCTCTCCCTCTGCTCTCTCTCTTTCTCAAAGAAATAAAATCAGACACACACACACACACACACACACACACACACACACAGGAGAGAATGAGAATGATTTATACAATCTTACCACTTACAGGTCCAAGCCATCACTGTCAACTGTCCCATGATTTATCCTCTCCTGCCATCTTGTGATAACACTTGGAAGTTTACAATTATGACTGCTCAAGGACTGCTCCTGAAGGTTTGTTTTTTTTTTTAAGATTTTATTTATTTATTTGACAGACAGAGATCACAAGTAGGCAGAGAGGCAGGCAGAGAGAGGAAGGGAAGCAGGCTCCCTTCTGGGCAGAGAGCCCGATGTGGGGCTCAATCCCAGGACCCTGGGATCATGACCTGAGCCGAAGGCAGCGGCTTAACCCACTGAGCCACCCAGGTGCCCCACTCCTGAAGGTTCTTAAGCAATTCTGCCGAGTCACCGTTTCATAAGAAAATAAGGAATTAGGCTTAGATTATGCCAGGTGAATTGCATTTCTCTATTTCTCTAATAATTGGAGTTGAGTTCCTAAACATGTAATGTGCTAGCCTTGTAGCTGAAAATATACTTTAAAATGTAAACGTTTTGTGGCAATAGTCAGAATAATGTTCATTTCTTTAAAATTAGAAAAGCAATACCTTCTCTATAGGAAAGCTTTATATATTTATCTTGAGGTTCAAAGTCAGAGTTCTTCCTTTCTCATTACCTAAGTCCCCATCCTCCTGAACAAGCATCCCCTGTCAAAAAGTCCTAAGATCATGCTTCAGAAAGGCTGAGCAAGTACAAATGAACATAAAGGCTTGTAGAAGCACAAGAATTATTTTGTAAATATTTGCCTACAAACATGTACATTATAGTCAATTTCCCTTTTATACTAAAAAATCTTGGTCACTTTTCAATAAAGGTCTACTTATTTCTTTTTTAAATTTATCTATTTATTTTTTAAATTTCTTTTCAGTGTTCCAGAATTCATTGTTTATGCACCACGTCCAGTGCTCCATGCAATACATGACCTCCATAACACTCACCACCAGGCTCTTATTTCTTAATGCATGCCTGGTATTCTGTACTGTGAATGAACCATGATTTTTCTCCTTATTGCTAGATATACAGGCTTGTCTAACTTCTTGACAATGAAAAATTAATGTACTGAACAAACTTATAACTCTAGCCTTGCTATGTGCCAGTATTTCTGTAGGGTAGATGATTAGAACAGTAACAACCCTTTTTCAATACTGATGCTGAGTCACTTGTCCAAAGCAAGAGATAATAAATCTAGCCTAGGACAGTCCTTCTTTTCACCCTTCAGTTTGCACAGTCATCAAAGAAAAGTGTGATCATGGAAGTATTCTGCATGAATCTTCCTTCAAGAAATAACTTCCCTTTCAACTGTTAGGGATACAAATGGTGGACAACCTCTAGTTGTGGTCCTTGAGGATCCACCTTAGCTTTTGAGGAAGTATGGTTTTCTTGGGTGGCCCCCAGCTGATGACTAAGCTTTGCAGTTAATACTATGAGTAATTTCTGCCCAAATGTGTGACTCTGCTAATTGCAATCTTTAACATGGAGCTTCCTCTGCGGTTGGCTGAAACTTTACATTCCAGTGAAGGCTCTTTCTGCCCAATCCTATCTCTTCTTGCCTTTCACACAAGTCAGATCTGCATACCCACCTGAAGGCTTCCCTTCAAAGAAGTCTACATTTTCTTCTCATAAACTTATGAATGTTGCCTTACCCAGCACAGGGGATTTGCAGATGTGATTCTTTTTTTTTTTTTTTTAAGATTTTATTTATTTATTTAACAGACACAGAGAGATCACAAGTAGGCAGCGAGGCAGGCAGAGAGAGAGAAGGAAGCAGAAGCAGGCTCCGGGCAGAGCAGAGAGCCTAACGCGGGGCTTGATCCCAGGACCCTGAGACCACGACCTGAGCGAAAGGCAGAGGATTAACCCACTGAGCTACCCAGGTGCCCCTGCAGATAGGATGATGAGATGGGGACATTACATTGGGTCTATCTAGGTAACCCAGGATCATCACATGGGTTCTTGTAAGGGAAAGAAGAGAAATTGGTCAGAAGAAGAGGAATTCGAGGTTAAAGTGGTGCAAGGCCACAAGCCCAGGAGTGTAGATAACCTCTAGGAAGCTGGATAAAGTAAGGAAAGTGATGTTACCTTGGAAACTTCAGAATGAATGCAGCCTGTGAGACCTTGACCTTTAGCTCAATGAAATTTAAGACAATACATTTGTCTTAAGACATTATGTTTGTGGTAATTTGTTATAGCAGCAATAGAAAATTAATAGTCCTGTTCAACCTTGTGTCCACTCAAGAAAATTATAAAAGACAATCACCTTTAACTCCATCATAGCCAAAAGTTGATAAAGAGCTTCTGAGTTAGTTGGTGTTAGCAAACACCAACACTATTCTGCAGCAAAATCCACAAACTCAGCAATAGTCATCACGAGTTAGAATTACATTAACATGAGTTAATAAATTAACATGAGAATTAACATGAGTTAAGAACTACAGTAAAGGGACGCCTGGGTGGCTCAGTTGGTTAAGCAGCTGCCTTCGCTCAGGTCATGATCCCAGCATCCTGGGATGGAGTCCCACATCGGGCTCCTTGCTTGGCAGGGAGCCTGCTTCTCCCTCTGCCTCTGCCTGCCACTCTGTCTGCCTGTGCTCGCTCTCTCTCTCTCTAACAAATACATAAATACAATCTTTAAAAAAAAAAAGAACTACAATAAAATTGTAAAAGGAAAAATCTTGACAGTGTAAGAAGTAGAACACTGACAAATGACCACCAGCTCCTCAGCCATCTTGATTATCAGAATCAACACCGTTAGCATCTTCTAAGAGAATTTTCCCTTATTGGATGGGTGTTAAGGAAGGGACTTGTGATAAGCATGGGGCATTATATGTAAGTGGTTTCAGAAATACAATTTAGTGATCCATTAATATTACTCTTTATGTTAGCTAGAGTTTAAATAAAAACTTGAAACAAATGAGATTCCCTTATTGGAGGCCTCTGAGGTTGGCTTGTAATAGATTAAAAAAATAGTTACTAATATGTAAAGATTTATTTGAGAGAGAGCAGAGCAGAGGGAGCAAGAAACTCAAACAGACTCTGTGCTAAGCATGGAGCCCAACACAGGGCTCAGTCACATGAGATCATGACCTGAGTTGAAACCAAGAGTCAGATGATCAAACAACAAAGCCACCCAGGCACCCCATCAATATTAATAGCTACTTTAAATGTAAATGAACTAAATGTCCCAAAAGACAAGGTTCTGGTTTTTTTTTTTAAAGGTTTTTAAAAAAAATTTATTTGACACAGAAATCACAAGTAAGCAGAGCAGCAGGCAGAGAGAGAGGGGGAAGCAGGCTCTCTGAAGAGCAGAGAGCCCCATGCAGGGCTTGATCCTAGGACTCTGAGATCATGACCTGAGCCAAAGGCAGAGGCTTAACCCACTGAGCCACCCAGGCACCCCCAAGGTTCTGTTTTTGTTTTTGTTTTTGTTTTTTAGTTTTTAAATTATTATTATTTTTAAATTTAAGCTTTATTTAAACATATAATGTAAACCCACCCCCCTCTCCCAACCCCTCTCCCCCCCCCCCCCCTCAGTTTGTTTTATGACATTAAGAGTCTCTTTTGGTTTGTCTCCCTCCCGATCCCATCTTGTTTCATTTTTACTTTTCCTACCACCTTAACTCCCACCCCCATTGCATCTCCACTTCCTCATATCAGGGAGATCATGTGATAGTTGTCTTTCTCCAGTTGAAAGAAGATGTGGTATATATATACAATGGAATACTATGCAGCCATCAAAAGAAATGAAATCTTACCATTTGTGACGACATGGATGGAACTATAGCATATTATGCTTAGCGAAATAAGGTTCTGTTTTTTTAAATCCATTTTGTCACTCTATATGCTGCACCTAAGAGACTCTACTGTATATGAGTATCTTTAGGTCTGAAGTGAAAGTGATGGGATGGAAAAAGATATTCAGTGAAAATGGACACAAAAAGCAAGCTGAGGTAGAATAGACTACATAGACTTTAAAACGAAGACTGTAATAAGCAACAGAGAAGGGCATTATATAATGATAAAGGGATCATTCCAATATATAACAATTGTAGATAGCTATGAACCCAACATAGAAGTACCGAAATACATCAAGCAGCTATTAAAGAAGAAATTGATGATACTACAATAATATGAGATTTTATTTTTTTTTAAGATTTTATTTATTTATTTGATAGACAGAGATCACAAGTAGGCAGAGAGGCAGAGAGAGAGGAGGAAGCAGGCTGTCCGCAGAGCAGAGAGCCTGATGCGGGGCTCGATCCCACGACCCTGGGATCATGACCCGAGCCGAAGGCAGCGGCTTTAACCCGCTGAGCCACCCAGGCACCCCTAATATGAGATTTTAACACCCCACTTACATCATTGGATAGATCACCAAGACAGAAAAATCAATAAAGAAACAGTGTTTTTGGACAACATATTATGCCAGATGATCCCAACATATATGCAGAACAATTCAACCCAAACAGCAGAATATATTTTCTAAGTGCACATGAAACTGATCTCCAGGATCAATCACATGTTAGGCCAAAAACAAGCCTTAATAAATTTAAGAAGACTGAAATTATACCAAGCATCTTTTCTGATCACAAGGTTATGAAACCAGAATTAAATTACAAGAAAATAACTGGAAAATACACAAACACTTGAAAACCTATATGTTACTGAACAACCATGGAGTCAAAGAAGAAATCAAATGGGAAATCCAAAATACCATGAGACAACAAATTCTTTTGCTGAATCCATAGATTTTAGGACACTGTAAGATGGAAGTTTATGGTTTCAAGAATTAAGACAACTCTTTTAGTATACCTACTGTCAAAGTGAGCACAAGAATTAAGACAACTCTTAAACTGTCTAACCTTACACCTAAAGGAACTAGAAAAAGAACAAAGCCCAAATTAAATAGGAGGAAAATAGGGAAGATTGGGGCAAAAATAAATGAAATACAGACCAAAAGGATGACAAACCAAAAGAATGACAAACCAAAAGCTGGGTGTTTTTTTTTTTTTTTACAGGATTAAAAAGAAAACAAACAACTAACTAACTAACTAACAATGTGGTATGTGAAAAAAAATAATGTGGTGTGTGTGTGTGTGTAATGGAATATTATTCTAACATCAAAAATAATGAAACCTTGCCATTTGCAGCAACATGGGTGGAGCTAGAATGTATTATACCAAGTGAAATAAGTCAGAGAAAGGCAAATACCATATGATCTCATTCATGTGTGGAATTTTAAGAAAAAAAAAAACAACAACACAGAAAACATAGAGGAAAGGAAAAGAAAAAGGAGATTGGGAAACAAACCATAAGGTACTCTTAATAATAGAAAACAAACAGGGTTGATGGAGGGATATGAGTGGGGTATGGGCTTGATGAGTGATGGGTATTAAAGAGGGCATCTGTTGTGATGAGCACTGGGTGTTGTATGCAGGGATGAATCACTGAATTCTACTTCAGAAACCAATATTGCATTGTATATTAACTAAAATTTTTTAAAAGTCCCTTGATAAACCTTTAGCTAGACTCAAGAAAAAGAGGACTTGCTTAAAATCAGAAATGAAGGATAAAAAATCATAATCCATTTAATTTCTGTGATGTCAATTGTAAGAGACTACTACAAAATACATGCCAACAAAATGGACAACATAGAAGAAATTAATAAGGTCCAAGAAACATACAAACTCCTAAAACTGATTCAGGAAGAAATAGAAAATCTGAATGGCCTGATTGCTAGCAACAAAATTGAATTGGTAATCAACTCCCAACAAACAAAAGTTTAGGACCAGATGGCTTCTATGGGTAAATTCTACCAAATGCTTAAGAATACCTATTTTCCTCAAACTATTAAAAAAATTAGAAGAGGAAGGAAAATGTCTTAATTGTACAAGACCATTGCTAACCTGATACCACAACCATACAAATACACTACAAACAAACAAACAAAAAGACATCCAGCCAACCAAAACATAACTACAAGCTGTATTTTTGATGAACAGTGATGCAAAATTCTCATCAAAATATTAACAAACCAAATTCAACAATACTTTTTTAAATGGATAACTTACCACAATCAAGTGGGGTTTATTCCAGGGATGCAACAAAGATTATATACTGACACATCAATTGATATGATACATCATGTTAACAAAATGAAGGACAAAACCATATAATAATCTCTGTAGATACAGAAAAAGTGACAAAATTCAACATCTGTTCATGATAAAAACTTTAAATAAAATGGAATTAGAGGGAACATACCTCCACATAATAAAGGCCATATGTAACAAAGCCACAGCTAACATCATACTCAATGGTGAAAAAATGAAAAATTTCCTCTAAGATAAAGAACAAGACAGGGGTGCCTGGGTGGCTCAGTGGGTTAAGCCTCTGCCTTCAGCTCAGGTCATGATCTCAGGGTCCTGGGATCAAGCCCCACATGGGGCTCTCTGCTCATCAGGGAGCCTGCTTCCCTCTCTCTCTGCCTGCCTCTCTGCCTACTTGTGACCTCTCTCTGTCAAATAAATAAATAAAGTCTTAAAAAAAAAGAACAAGACAGTAGTATCCATTTTCACCACTTTCATTTAACTTAGTACTGGAAGTTCTAGCTGCATCAGGTAAGAAATAAAAGACATCAGGTAACCTGAGTGGCCCAGTAGGTTAAGCCTCTGCTTTTGGCTCAGGTCATGATCTCAGGGTCCTGGAATTGAGCCCCACATCGGGCTCTTTGCTCAGTAGGGAGCATGCTTTCCCCTCTCTCTCTGCCTGCCTCTCTGCCTACTTATGATCTCTGTCTGTCAAATAAATAAATTAAAAAAGAAAAGAAATAAAATGCATCCAAATTGGCAATGAAGAAATAAAATTGTCACTATTTGTAGATGATATAGATTTTATGTACAAATACCCTAAAGACTTCACCAAAAAATGAATAAAACTGATAAATTCAGTGAAGTTGCAGAATACAAAATTAATACACAGAAATCTGCTACATTTCTACTAATTACTATATAATCTACTAATTATAATGTAGACAAAAAGAGAAGGAAAAAAAATCCCATTTACAATTTCATGAAAAAGAATAAATGGCTAGAGATGTATTTAACCAAGGAGAGGAAAGACCTATACTCTGGCAATTAAAGATGTTAATGAAAGAAATTGAAAATGATATAAGCAATGGAAAAAATATACTATGATGATACGATGATGGAGTTGAAGAATTAATATTGTTAAAATTGTTCACACTACAAAGCAATCTACAGATTCAATGCAATCCCTATCAAAATACCAATAGTATTTTTCACAGAACTAGAGAAATAATCTTAAAATTTGTGTGGAACCACAAAAAATCTTGAACACCTAAACAATTTTGAGAAAAATGGGCAGAAGACATGAACAGACACTTCTCCAAAGAAGACATACAAATGGCTAACAGACACATGAAAAAATGGTCATTATCATTAGCCATCCGGGAGATTCAAATCAAAACCACACTGAGATACCACCCTACACCAGTTAGAATGGCCAAAATTAAAAAGACAGGAGACAACATGTGTTGGGAGGATGTGGGGAAAGGGGAACCCTCTTACACTGTTGGTGGGAATGCAAGTTGGTGCAGCCACTTTAGAAAGCAGTGTGGAGATTCCTCAAATTGGAGGGGGAGGTGAACCATGAGAACTGTGGACTCTGAGAAAGAAACTGAGGGTTTTGGAGGGGTCGGGGGTGGGAGGCTGGCTGAGGCTGGTGGTAGGTATTATGGAAGGCACATATTGCATGGAGCACTGGGTGTGGTGCAAAAACAATGAGTTCTGGAACACTGAAAAGAAATTTAAAAAATAAATAATTTTTAAAAAGTTAAAAATAAAATGATCCTGTAATTGCATTACTGGGTATTAACCCCAAAGATACAGATGTAGTGAACAGAAAGGCCATCTGTACCCCAATGTTCATAGCAGCAATGGTCACAATCGCCAAACTGTGGAAAGAGCCAAGATGTCCTTCAACGGATGAATGGATAAGGAAGATATGGTCCATATATATAATGGAATATTATGCTTCCATCGGAAAGGATGAATACCCAACTTTTGTATAAACATGGATGGGACTGGAGAAGATTATGCTGAGTGAAATAAGTCAAGCAGAGAGAGTCAATTATCATATGGTTTCACTTACTTGTGGAGCATAAGGAATAACATTGAGGACACCAGGAGAAAGAAAGGAAAAGTGAATTGGGCTAAATTGGATGGGGAGATGAAGCATGAGAGAATGTGAACTCAGAAACTGAGAGTTTTGGAGAAGAGAGTGGGGAGGATGGGTGAGGATGGGTGAGGCTGGTGTTGGGTATTAAGGAGGGCACATATTGCATGGAGCACTGAGTGTGGTGCATAAACAATGAATCTTGGAACACTGAAAAAAAAATGAACAAGCTAGAGGTATCACAGTTCCAGTTTTCAAGATACACTACAAGGCTATAGTAATCAAAACAGTATGGTACTGCTACAAAAATAGACACATAGTTCAATGAAATAGGATAGAGATCCCAGAAATAAATCCATGCTGGGGGTACCTGTGTGGCTTAGGTAAATAAGCATCTGGCTCTTGATTTTAGCTTAGGTCTTGATCTCAGGGTCATGACATCCCAAGTGGTGAGTTTGCTTGAGATTCTCTCCTCCCCCTGCTGTCTGTTTCTAAAATAAATCTTATATGACTGATTAATCTATGACAAAGGAGGCAAGAATATACAATGGAGAAAAGAAAACATCTTTAACAAATAGTGTTGAGAAAACTGGACAGTTACATGCAAAAGAAAACTGGACAAGTAACTTACAACATCCATAAAAATAAATTCAAAGTGGATTAAAGATCTCAATGTGGACATGAAACAATAATCCTCCTTCCCCAAAATAGGCAGTGATCTCGTGGATATTGACCTTAACAATATGGATATGGACCTAACATATGGATATATCTCCCCAGGCAGGGAAACTAAAGCAAAAATCAACTATTGGAACTACATCAAAGTAAAAAGCATCTTCATAGTAAAGGAAACCAACAACACAAAAGGCAAGCTACTGAATAGGAGAAATTTGCAAATGATATGTCTGATATGTGGTTAGTATCCAAAATATATAAAAAACTTCTACACTTAACACCAAAAAACCTAAGAAACACCAAAAACCCAAGGAATACCAATCCAAGGAATACCCAAGAAACCCCCAAAACCAAAGTAACCCCAAAGAACTGCAACAAACACCCCAAAACCCCAAGTAGCTCCAAACCAAGTAACACCAAAAAGCCAATTTAATGGGCCAACAGACATGTGGAAAGATGTTCAACACCACGAATCATCAGGGAAGTGCAAATCAAAACCACAATTAGATATCACCTTAAACTTTTCAAAATGGCTAGTATCAAAATGACAAGAAATAAGCCTTTGTGGGATGTAGAGAAAAGGGACCCTTATGCATGGTCAGTAGATGAATTTACATTGGCACAAACACTGGAAAACAATATGGAGCTTCCTCAAAAAATTCAATATAGAAATACCATATGATCCAGTAATTCCACCAGAATTGGATAAATTCCTGAATGTTTTTAAGCTAGTGTTTTTATTTTCTTTGCATAAAGATATATGCACTCCTATCTTTATTGCAGCATTATTTACAATAGTAAAGATATGAAAGCAACCCAAGTGTTCATCAATAGATGAATGAAGATGAATGAAAGATGGGATATTAGTCAGCCAAAAAAAGAATGAGATCTTGCCATTTGCAACAATATGGATTGACCTAGAGGTATTACACTAAGTGAAGTAAGCCAGACAGAGATAAACAAATATGATTTTTCTTATGTATGGAATCTTAATGGAACAAACAAACATAAACTTCAGAAACAGATTCATAAATACAAAGAAAAAGGGTAGTGGTTGCCAGAGGTTGCCAGAGGAGATTGGGGGGATGGGTGAAATTGGGGAAGGATATTAAGAGGTACAAAGTTCTACTTGTAAAATAAGTAAGTCATGGAGATGAAAGTTAGAGCATAGGGAATATAGTAGGGAATAGGGAATATATTATAACAACATTGTACAGTGACATATGGTAACTACACTTACTGACATATGGTAACTACACTTACACTTACAATGTAAGCATTGTGTGATGCATAGAGTTGTCAAGTCACTGTGCTGTACACCTGAAACTCATATAACATTGTATGTCAACATAATATTTTTTAAAATAAATGCTCCCAGGAGAAACTGTTAAATGAATAGAGGAAAGTAGAAGGAGAAAGGGGAAAACGACAAGCAAGGGGAGATTTTGGAAAAAGTCCTGCTTATGTTGGCTTCAGTTTGATATCACAGAGGAAGGACACTGATGGGTATATTCATGCCAGAGAACTGCTCATATTTTATGGGGCCATGCCGAACAGCAATCGTCAGATAAGGACCAAACACAAGGAATGTAACCCCCAAGGTGCTTCACATCCAGAATCCAGTGATAGGAGGTGAGACAGGTGTGAGCTATTAGAAGTGAAGGTATATGGAATTCAGGGGAGAGGCACAGAGAAATGATCAAAAGGATCCAACCGAATCTGGGTGGAGCAACAACAGTGTCTGCTAGTGTCCAACTACCACATAGAAACAGTGAAAGGTTAGTATAAATTTAAAGTGAGACTCAAATAGATGTGAGAAGTTCATTAAGTAGTCACAATTTCTGGAGGATACCTATAAGAGGTTTAACTATAGCCCCCATTGCTATACATGGTCCTAAGGTCATAAATAATTTCTATCATTTTTTTCCACTACCAATTCTAGATCATTTTGTTGGCTAGTATTTTTGTTGGAATAGAAGCTCATTTGGTATCCCAGACCTCTGTTGAGGAGAGATTTGAGTTCCCAATCACTGGCATGGACCATCACCATGATTGATATATATGCGCACACGTGTGTGTGTGTGTGTGAGTGTGTGTGTGCACTTCTACAGTCAGTTCTGGCCTGCAGAAGAGAGCCACTTTGGGCTCTCAAAATAATTTATTACAACAGAAAGAACTTTTCAATGATTCTGGTGTCTTATACATCAACACCTTCTTGATAGCTTTTGTGACCACAGTCTTTTTCCTTTTTTGGGGGGTTGGTCAATAAAAGTGGTCATTTTATTTTAATTTTTAAAAAATGTTTTATTTAAATTTAATTTAAATTAATATATAGTATGTTATTAGTTTCAGGGATAGAATTTAGTGATTCATTAGTTGCATGTAACACACAGTGCTCATTACATCCTGTGCCCTCCTTAATGCCCATTACCCAATTAACCCATTTCCCTACCACCTCCCCTCTAGGAACCCTTAGCCTGTTTCTTATAGTTGAGAGTCTCTTATAGCTGGCCTCCCTCTATTTTCATCTTATTTTTTCTTCCCTTCCCCTGTGTTCATCTGTTTTGTTTCTTAAATTCCACATATGAATGAAATTATTCTATATTTGTGATCATAATCTTTTAGTGGGAAGTGCAAGTTCTTACAAGGGACAAAGTAGGCCAACTCTGTAAACTCTGAGGTTTCAGGGGATCTGCAGAGCCACAGAGAGGTACTCTATCCAGATATCCCCATCCTAAGTTTCCCAACCAGTCCCCTGACTTGAGCATAGCTGATCTGCCCGAACTGGGCATTAAATGTCATGGGAGGGTTCAAGATTGCACCATAGTAAGATCCTGTACTCACCTCCAGTCATTAACACAACAAACATACAAACTACATATGAAATAATTCTCTCTGAAAAGGACCCAAAAATTGTATGAATATAGCTTCCACAACAAAGGATAAAAGGATAACATCAAGGTGGGAAAGAGAGGCAGAGACCTGGACCCACCAGGGATAAAATTACATCCCAGCTACAGCAAGTCACCATTAAGAGGGACATCAAAGTTATAGAATTTTTCTTTGAGGAGCAAGGGATTCAAGCTGTACATTAAACACCCCAACCTTTAGATCTTACACATGAGAGATGAGGCCCCAAAACACCAGGCTTTGAAAATCAATGGAGATTGTGTTCAGGAAAACTAAAATTGTACGGAATTGGATACCACTCTCTTAAAGAATCTGACTGCAGACTCTCTTGACCTGAAAACCAACACAGAAACACCCACCGGAAAAGAACATAGACCATAGGCTATTGAGACCCATTTACTAACCTTAAAGCTTCTGCTGGAGATGTAGGAAACAGCAGAGAATCTCTGGGGACTGAGACACTGATGGGAGCCATTTTTACAACCTCAGTTTAATTAATACTGATGTTGGTAGGCACCATTTTAGAATTCTCCCTCTAACTTGCTAAGACCAGTAGTAAATGCCCTCCTGAAAGTCCTGCTGCCAATACACCACAGCAGTCATGGACTTATCCCAGTGTAAGCCCTGGCCACTGATACACCATGGCTATGGAGCTGATAAAATAGGAGGGTACACATAGCCCCCATAGGGGATACCATTTGACTTGCTGGATTTGGTGACCAGGAGAGATTGTTCTTCTGAGGCCCTGAATATTTCCTATGTAAGCACAATTCCTCAAGAACAGAAGTGGCTGAACTACAAATGTATAGAAACAAACATAGAGTTAGACAAAATGAGGGGATGGAAAAATATGTTCTAAATGAAAGGACAAGACAAAACCTCAAAAAAAACTGAAATAGAGATAAACAATCCACTTGATAAAGAGTTCTAAGTAATAGTCATTAAAGATGCTCACTGTGGGGCACCTGGGTGGCTCAGTCAGTTAAGTGTCTGCCTTCAGCTCAGGTCATGATCCTGGGGTTCTGGGATTGAGCTCCATATCAGGCTCTCTGCTTCATGGGGAGCCTGCTTCTCCCTCTCCTTCTGCCTGCCTCTCTCTCTTTCTCTGTCAAGTAAATAAATAAATAAATAAATATCTTTAAAAAATGCTCACTGAACTTGGGAGAAGAATGGAGAAACCCAGTAAGAACCTCAAAAAAGAGATAGGAAACATATTCTGTAACAAAACAGAAGTTATAACTGAACTTAAAAAAGATATTAGAGTTATTCAGCAGCAGACTAGATTAAATAGAAAAATGAATCAGCATACCAGAGGACAAACCAATGGAACTTAGACTGAGCATCAAAATTTAATAAAAAGAAAGAAAAAAAAGAAAAGAAAAAGAAAAAAAAAAGAATTGGGGGAAGTGAAAATACCTTAAGGGATTTTTGGAAAAACATCAGGCAGAATAACATTTGTATTATAAGGATCCTAGAAGGAGAAAGAAAGAATGAGAAAAGATCTGAAGAAACAATGACTGAAAACTTTCCTAATCTGGGAAAGAAATCAGACACCTAGATCCAGGAATCTCAAAGAGTCCAAATAAAATATAAGGCAAAACTCATAAGGCTGTCAGCAGATTTTTCAGTAGAAAAATTTAAGGCCAGAAAGGCCTTATGACATGGCATGACATATTTAAGGTGCTAAAAGGAAAAAAACTTCCAACCAAGAATTCTCTACCCAGTAAAATTTCATTCAGAATTGAAGGAGATATTAAGAGCTTTCCAGGTAGGCAAAAACTAAGGGAGTTTAACATTGTTTGTAGGGATGGTTTAGTGGTGATAAAGGAACTTCTTGAAGTTAAAAAGAAATGGCACTAATTAAAAATAAAACAAATGAAAATAAAAATATCACTGCAAAAAGTAAATATATAACAGGTAGTGAATCAATCACTTAGAAAACAAACAGGATTAAAAGACAAAAGTAGTAAAATTAACTAAAATTCTAATAATTTAGGGAATTATAAAATAATCATCAAAAATAAAAAATATGTGGGAATAAAAAGAGCTTTCCAATGTGTTTAAAATTATCAACTTAAAGCAGACTGCCATTTACATAGGATATTTTATATAAACCTCACAGTAACCACAAGGAAAAAACTTATAGTAAACATACAAAAGGAAACGAGAAATGAATCTAAACACAACACTAAAAACAAAACAAAACAACAACAACAAAAAAACCATCAAATCATAAAGGAAGAGAAAAAGAGAAGAAAGAAACAGAGGAATTACAAAACAGGTAGAAAACAATGAACAAAATAGCAATAAGTATATACTTTTCAATAGTTACTTTAAATGTAAAGGGACTAAATTTGCCTATCAAAAGAAATGTGTGACTGAATAGATGAAAAACCAAGACCCATCATGTGCTTTTTATGAAAGAGTCACTTCAGAAGTAAGGACACACAGAGACTGAAAGTAAAGGAATGGGAAAACATATTCCGTGCATATAGAAATGAAAAGAAAGCTAGTGTAGCTATATTCATATGAGAAAAAATGGACTTTTAAAACAAAGACTTTAGGGGCATCTGGGTGGCTCAGTGAGTTAAGCCTCTGCCTTCAGCTCAGGTCATGATCTCAGAATCCTGGGACCAAGCCTGGCATTCGGATCTCTACTCAGCAAGGAGCCTGCTTCCCCCCTCTCTTTCTGCCTGCCTACTTGTGATCTCTCTCTTTGTGTCAAACAAATAAAATCTTCAACAACAACAACAAAAAAAACTCCACAAAAAAAACCACCAAAGACTTTAATGAAAGACAAAGATGGATTTTACATAATGATGAAGGGGTCAGGTCAGCAAGAAAATATGACATTTATATATGTATATGATATATGTGTATATGTATATTATATGAATATATGCTCAACATAGGAGCACCAAATACATAAATCAAACATTAACAGACCTGAAAGAAGAAATTGAAAGCAATACAATAGTGATAATAGACTTTAACATCCCACTCACATCAACAAACAGATCATTCAGACAAAAAAAAAAAATCACTAAGGATAAACCATTGACCCTAAATGACATATTGCACCAGATGGATTTAACATATATATAGAACATTCCATCCCAAAGCAGCATGATATGCATTTATCTCAACAGCACATGGAACATTCTGCAGGATAGATCACATGTTGGCCTACAAAACAAGTCAAAATAAGTTTAAGAAAGTTGAAATCATGTTAGGTTTTTTTTTTTGAAAAAAAAGTTATGAGACTAGAAATTAATTAAAAGAAGAAAATGGGAAAAGCCACAAAAATGTGGAGATTAAACACCATGCTACTGAATAACCAGTGGGTTGTCAAAGAAATCAAAGTAATAAAAAAAAAGAAAAGAAAAAAGAAAAACCTGGGGACAAATGGAAATGAAAATAGAAATACAACATAACAAAATCTATGGAATGAAGAAAAAAGTGGTTATAGGAGGGAAGTTCATAGTCATGCAGGGCTACTGAAAAAATGTAACTAATGAATCATTGACACTATATCAAAAACTAATGATGTACTGTACAGTGGTTAACTGAACATAAAAAAATTTTAAATAAATAAAAAATAAAAACAACCAAAAAATCTAAAATGATTTAACTTTAGAACAAAGAAACTAGAAGAAGAGCAAAATACAAAATTGGTGGAAGAAAATAATAAAGACCAGAGCAGAAATCAATGAAAAGAGACTAAAGAGCCAATGGAAAATTTCAATGAAACTAAGAGCTTGTTCTTTGAAAAGATAAACAAAACTGACAAATCTTTTGTTAGGCTCGCTAAGAAAAAATAAGTCTCCAATAAATATGATCATAAATGAAAAAGGAGTGATACCACAGAAATGATCATAAAACTATTAGAAAAAGCTTGCAGTGATGTGGATGGAACTAGAGGGTATTATGCTAAGCTAAATAAGTCAATCAGACAAAGACAATTGTCATATGATCTCACTTATATGTGGGATTTAAGAAACAAAACAGAGGAGCATAGGGCAAGGGAGGGAAAAATAAAACAAGATGAAACCAGAGAGGGAGACAAATCATAAAAGACTCTTTTTTAAATTTAGTTTTATTTTTTCAGTGTTCCAAGATTCATTGTTTATATACCACACCCAGTGCTCTATGCAGTATGTGCCCTCCTTAATATCCACCACCAGGTTCACCAACCCCTCACCCCTCTCCTTTCCAACACCCTCAGTTTGTTT
>ML111941.1:12779-52084 GCA_003697995.1 Taxidea taxus jeffersonii | reverse complement strand
AACCCCGTAGATCCCTGAGCTCTCCCGGGTCGGAGTCTCCCCGGATCTTGTGGGGACCCCTCGCACAGAGCACCGGCCCGTGCCACAGAGCACCGGTCCGTGTCACAGACCACTAGGAAACCTCGGCTCTGTCTCGGCAGCCGGCTTCCCCGCTCTAATACCTGTGAGCTCTGCGACACTCAGACACCCCCGATCCTTCTGTGACCCCGTGGGACCTGAGTCCACGTTGTCCCCGTGAGGTCTTCACCCCAGTTTAGTCTCTGGAGCGATGTCCTTCTGTGGAGCAGACTTTGAAAAGTCCTGATTTTGTGCTCCACCGCTTGCCAGGAGCCGGCCCCTCCCCCTGGGGTCTATCTTCCCGTCGGGTTGGATTCACTTCTCCGCTGGTCCTACCTTTTAGAAAGTGGTCGATTTTCTGTTTCTAGAATTGTTGTTTTTCTTCTCTTTGATCTCCTATTGGATTCATAGGTGTTCGGAATTGTTTGATAGGCTATCTAGCTGATCTCCTGCTGTCTGATGTCGTCTCAGCCTGCTACTTCTCCGCCATCTTGACTCCTCCCCCCAGACATATATTTTTGCTTCTTCTTTGCATAGCAGTATCATTGTAGTAAAATGCAATAAGAAGCAGAATGTACATCAGTGTTGCCTTCTGTATTAAATCAACTAAGTTCCTAACTCAACAGCAATCACAAAGATGTTGCCAGTTTTCAACCTGTGGTAATTCATCCTACAGGAGAAAAATCATTCTCTAAATCTATTTTCATGACTCTCGCTTTGTAAACAGTATGACTAAAGACTGTTACAGTCAGTCCATTCAGCTTCTGAGTATTAAAAGGGGTATATCTAACACACATATTTCAAAATGTAGAAGAAATATTGGCTCAAAAAAAATCCTAACACTTCTATGTAAATAGAATTCTGGCCCCAAATCCACTGGTAGAGTTTGAGCATCAAGGCTGACCTCTGTATCTTCTCTGGTCATACTGAAAAAAGGCATTCTTGCCACATCTAAGGGTCCACTATCTCTTGCAAGGTTTTCGAGATTTTCAAAATTATAGATTTGCCTAGCTCTATTATATTGTGGTCGCTCTACAAGCATATTTTCCAGTACATGGATTCCAGTCAAAGACAGTGATAATTAACTGTAATTAAAAGTTAAAAATATTAAAATTCCCAGGCAGTCAGGGTACATATTTATGCCCAGACTAAGGAAAGTCAATTCAGTTCACTTATAAATAGCTAGTATCACTGAATTTAGGGTAAATTATGGGGATATTATCCAATATGTATAAGGCAGAAGGAAGCTAGATATTGCAGCATACAATAAACCTCAAAAATGAAACCATGAACTTGGTCATATCAACATTTATTCTTTGAGGCAAAAAATGTTTCTTGCTATGTTATAATTCTACTGTAAAATAAAACATATGCGGGAGTCACTGTGATTTATTGAAGGCAACCCAGACTTTTAGCAAACAAAATAACCTTAAGAATTGAAATTCACCTCCCTATCCCACAAGCCAGCCATTTTCTATATAGTCCTAAACCTAATATTCAAGATCCCCCTTGTTTGCTTTGCTTCTTTAAGGAAGGACATGGGGAATTCAAAGGAGTAAAGAATAACAGGGACTGATAGTAGTAGCCAACATTAGCAATATTAGAGACAGAAATCCTGAGCTGGATAAGAACAAAAATTCAACCTTCCAGCAACCTGATGTACCTAAGCTCCCAAGTGATGTTGAAAATGAACAGATACCTTCAAAAACCAGCTTATCTGAGAGTGAATGAGTGAGATCCTGTTTTGTACATACAGCTGAGCTTTCCTGTCTTTAAATCTTAATATTTTACCACATTGCTTTCTGTCCATCAGAATGAAATGGGACGTTTACTTCTTTCTCAAGTTAAAAGCCAGTTTAAGCAAGATAGAGGGTAAGTTGAAGACGAAAGAGACATTGAGATAGTTACTAATACAAAACAAATTCTGAATGCTGTCTAAAAGTTAAAGGACCCTAACAAAAGCAGAAATGATTTTATTAAAGATGACAAACTTAGGGGCGCTTGGGTGGCTTGGTGGGTTAAAAGCCTCTGCCTTTGGCTCGGGTCATGATCCCAGGGTCTTGGGATCGAGCCCCGCATTGGGCTCTCTGCTCAGCATGGAGCCTGCTTCCTCCTCTCTCTCTGTGTACTTGTGATCTCTGTCAAATGAATAAATAAAATCTTTGAAAAAAAAAAAAAAGATGACAAACTTACAAGTTTAATTTTGGATTCAATATATTATTATAAAAAAAAAAGTCATTCTTGGGGCGCCTGGGTGGCTCAGTGGGTTAAGCCTCTGCCTTTGGCTCGGGTCATGATCTCAGGGTCCTGGGATGGAGCCCCATATCGGGCTCTCTGCTCAGCAGGGAGCCTGCTTCCCCCCCCCTCTCTGCCTGCCTCTCTGCCTACTTGTGATCTGTCAAATAAATAAAATCTTTAAAAAAAAAAAAACAGTCATTCTAAAAAAGGAGAATAACTTGAAATAAAGCATCTTTTTCAAAATATTTCAAGAAATAAATTCTAAATATTCTCAAATAGGCTTCTCAGGACATTTAGGAATTAAAAATATCCAATAAAATTACTACCTGCAAAGGGAATAATAGTGATAATCTACGAGGTATTTTCAATATTTCAAAGAACCCAATGGAAATTCTACACTGAGTCTTAAGATTTGTTAATTGTTTCATAATGTTTCATATTGATCGTTAATTGTTTCATAATGATCAGAATTTCTCATTGAAATTTATATATGTCCTTTGTTAATTAAAATGGGAAAACTAACTATTACTAAAATCAGCTTATTGGTTAAAAACCTTTCAAAAGTAATCAATGGAAGGGAAAATAATAAAGGAGTTCTGTTTAACTGTCCTGGTAGGGTACAGCCTCTAAATTAAATAACTGTCATAAAACTGGTAGGGAGAAAAACCCACACTTTGAATGTTAAGCCCCTTCTGAACATCTAAGCAGAGGACCTGATGATCAAGAAATTTGAAAATGTTTAAATCATATCTAATACAGTTTAAGAGCAGCTCATGGAGTTAATAATATCATTTCACTGAGTCTTCCTGGAAGACAGAAGGATATAAGAAGTAAAATTAAAATTCTGCATAATCATAATACCCAAAGAAAATCACCATGAATATTTTGATGTATTACCTTCGGTAACAGACTGAAATCAGGTCTAATCCCTGGGACCTGTAAATGTCACCTTTTCTAGAAAAGGCTCTTTACATGTGTGATTAAGATAAATTAAGTTCAGGAGTTTATTCTGAATTATCCAAGTGGGTCCCAAATGCAATCAGAGCTATCCTTACAAAAGAGTGGCAGAGGTGGGCACCTGGGTGGTACAGTGGGTTGAGCGACCAATTCTTGTTTTCTGCTCAGGTCATGATTTCAGGGTTGTGACATCACCAGAATGGGGCTCCACAGTCAGTGTAGAATCTGCTTAAGACACACTCTCTCTCTCTCTCTCTCTCTCTCCCCCTCTACCCTCCCCTACCACATTCAGGTACATTCTCTCAAAATAAATAAATTTTTTTAAAAAGAGGCAGAGGAAGGTTACATGCAGAAGAGGAGAAGGCAATGTGACTGAGACTACACTGATGCAGCCACAAGCTAATGAGTGCATATGCAGTCATGAGAATATGGAAGAGGCAGGGAACGGATTCTCCCCTAGACCCTCTGGTGGGAGAACAAACATACCATATATACCACTTATGTAGCAATTCATCTGTTTTATATGTGGTTTTTTTCACTATTATAAATAATGTTTTCATAAACATCTTGGTATAAAAATTATTTTCTTGAATTTTTCATCATTTCCTTAGGAAAGGGTACTAGGAGTGAACTTGCCCATCTCTTCAGAAATACCAATGTAAACTTGCACTCAGTATTCTTACCATAATTATTGAGAATTAATTTTTTGTTTTTGCTAACCTAAACCCTAAACCTGGCATCTCATGTTAACTTATAGTTTCTTGCTTACTAAGGAAGGTAAAGTAAACACCTTCCACATGTTTATCAGCAAACTGTCACTACTGATTGTATTGTCGATTTGGGGGCATTTTTCTCATTGACCAACTGGTTCTTTTTTAGTGTTTATATAAGGAGTTTTTATGGTTATTACTAAGGATATCAATCTTTTGCCATATTAGCTGCAGATTTTTCTCCTGAATTTTTGCTTGCCTTCCAGCCTTTGTTTTTGATGTTTTGACATGAATTTTTAATTTTGTGATGTCTTTTTCATCTTTTCCTTTGTGATTTCTTCTATCATCTTTATGCTTATATAAAGATGCATGCAAAGATTAAATAAATACTTCTACTCTCCTCTAGTGACTCTTCTTACTACTTATTTAGAAATTAAGTCTTATACAAAGTGGGAAATCATCTACTGAGTTTTTTTATCTAAATTCAGTCAATATTTCTCAAAGTCAACAAATCATTCCAACTAAACCAAATGCTGATAGATTTAATATCTCCCAGGATTTTTCAATCCAACTAATTTATTATTTTATTACTAATTCAAATTTTCCCTAAGGCATCTGTCTTTATCAATATAATAATAATAGTAGACAAAAGGGCCAATAGGTTCCACCACCACGCAACTGGTATGGGCCTAGAGCCCTGGGTTAAGAAAAACACTCATTAGAGCAAAGAGTACCTACATCACTGACCATAGTCCAGGAAGGGGAGTACAGCAACAATGCTCTCTCTTCCCTAGAACCTGGATCCTGGGGGCCTTGCCTTTCTTCCTCATCCTCTGTGCTTGGCTTAGTGTCTACCACATAAGAGATACTCAATAAGTATTTTTTGGGTGACAGAATGACATCCATTCCAAGACCCCTCTCTCTGAGACATTCAAAGCACTTGAATGAGGCATTTCATTAATACAATTTAACTTCATATTTGTTGTAGAGCCACTGAGGGAAAGTCTATGTTCAACAAAGCAGAACACTGATTCTATTTATCCTCTATTCTAAGACATACTGAGGCTGACATATCAATTAACAGTACAACCTTCTAATCAAGTATCTAGAAACTCTATTAGCAGTCAATAAATAAACAAAACTTCATTGAAAAGGGAGAACAATTTCTTTAACTATTAAGACAACTGTTAGAGTAAATCAAATTGTCTGCATTTAGAAAGCACACCACTTATGTCAAGATAATTAAAACACTGAACAGAACAGCCCATGACTGGGGCTCCTGGGTTGCTCAGTCAGTTAAGTGGCTGCCTTTGGCTCAAGTCATGATCTCAGAGTTCTGGGATCGAGCCCTGCATCAGGCTCCTTGCTTGGCAGGGAGACTGCTTCTGCCTCTCCTCCTGACTGATGCTCTGCCTACTTGTGATTCTCTCTCTCCCTCTAATAAATAAATAAAATCTTTAAAAAGAGAAAAAGAATAAGCCATGACAAAGTGAATACAGTTGCTTAAAATAAGTCCCAAGCTTTCTGAGTGATTTCCCAGTCAAAAGGAAATTAATTTTATAATGCAATCAATACCAATTTTTCTTAATCTCTAAAATTTTAAAGTCAGACTAGAGTATGTATTAGGATCCTTCCGAATTTAAAATTCTTTCACATATAGAAGATCATCCACTTGATTAAGTTCCCAAAGCATTAGTAGGAAAATCATGTGTATAGATGTGCTCACTGCCAAATTAAAATGAATTTTAGAATTCTTGTGTTTGATTCTTTTGTGTCAGAACCAATTTTGTTTTTGGTGGCAAACACAACTGAAACTATAATAGTAATGGCAAGAACAGTTATTTGGTATACAAAAAAATTTTTTAACAGCTCCACTATCTGAAAGTAAATACAAACTATATCTTCACTGCCCAATCAAAATCCAGGAATCCATTTAAATATATTTGGGTGGGGTGCCTGGGTGGCTCAGAGGGTTAAGACTCTGCCTTTGGCTCAGGTCATGATCTCAGGGTCCTGGGATTGAGCCCCGAATTGGGCTCTCTGCTCAGCGGGGAGTCTGCTCCCCCACCCTCTCTCTGCCAGCCTCTCTGCCTACTTGTGATCTCTCTTTCTGTCAAATAAATAAAATCTTTTTAAAAATAAATAAATAGGGGCACCTGGGTGGCTCAGTGGGTTAAAGCCTCTGCCTTCGGCTCAGGTCATGATCCCAGTGTCCTGGGATCGAGCCCCACATCGGGCTCTCTGCTCAGCGGGGAGGGGAGCCTGCTTCCTCCTCTCTCTGCCTGCCTGCCTACTTGTGATCTCTGTCTGTCAAATAAATCAATAAAATCTTTAAAAATAAATAAATAAAAATAGATAAATAAATGTATTTAGGTGTTAAGACTTAAAATTGTAGGTGCAATTTTACTCGGAAGCTGGAACATTGCAAAGAACTGGAGTTAACTAATTTCCCTCCGATGCTTTACTTTTGTTTTTGTTTTGTTTTTGTTTACTTTAGTTCAGATTTTATGTTGACTCCACCTCTACCCATCCTTTCTCTTCTGATGGTTTCCTCAGTGCTGATACTCATGCCCTTCTGCCAAGCTAAGTAAGTGCTGTTCCATTGCACCACACACCTGCTGCTCCAGGCTTCCTTCACTTCAAACGGTTCTTCTCTCCCTGTTGATCCCTGATCAATACCATGCCAGAATCACCTAGGCTACTCCTCCCCAATGCTTATTACTTCATATTGCTCTATTTGATCTTCCCTGTGCTCAGATGCAGTCGCTGGCCTCAGAGAGCTCACATGGCAAATTCACGAGCCCTGAGTAAGACAACTTTAATTTTATTCAATAGAAACCGAAAGTATAAAACTTAAGTAGCACTTAATGAAATGCTTATTTTTGGCTCCTATATTATACTCAGATTTACTCTTTTCATCTCCCTTTACTTCTGGCTTCCTGGAAGGCTTAAATTATCTTTTATTCTTACCATGCATGTAATCCTTCAGGACAGTCTACATCTTTTGTCTTCCATAAGGAAAATCTAAAACAGTCTCCTAGATTCTCCTGCATTCTTTCAGACTTTCACATGAAGCTACCTTTTTTTTTTTTTAAGATTTTATTTATTTATTTGTTAGAGAGAGAGCGAGCGAGCACAGGCAGACAGAGAGGCAGGCAGAGGCAGAGGGAGAAGCAGGCTCCCTGCCGAGCAAGGAACCCGATGTGGGACTCCATCCCAGGATGCTGGGATCATGACCTGAGCCGAAGGCAGCCGCTTAACCAACTGAGCCACCCAGGCGTCCCCATGAAGGCTACCTTTAACCAAACAATTATTTTGGAATTAGAACACCCAAAAAAATATTTTGAGGGAAAAAATACATTTTTTATTCTCTGCCACCTAAGATCACCAGGTAGAAGGGAGAAGTTCCTAAGAAAACCGAGTTGACAGGAGAGAGATGGGTTGGCAAAGAGCTGTGGAAAACAGTTATCCTGAAAATATCCAAATGCGCTACTCTTGGCTGTAAATGTAGGTAGAATGGGAAGAAACCCCAGTAGCTACTGGGTGGGGTTTTACAGGAGCTTACTTGGCAACAGCCTATTTCTGGGATCCCTGGCTTCAACAGCACTCATCAAAATAGATGAGTTTCAATACAACACAATGACAGAATGGGTAATTTTTAAAGCAAATACGGTGGCTGCATTTATATAATTTCTGAATACACTTTTTTTTAATGTGGTAACTATAGGTATTACCCTATTTAGATACAGTATGACCAAAGCTCCTTTCCTCTTACAGAAAAAAAAAATACTGGGGCGCCTGGATGGCTCAGTGGTTTAAAGCCTCTGCTTTCGGTTCAGGTCATAATCCCAGGGTCCTGGGATCGAGCCCCACATCGGGTTCTCTGCTCAGCAGGGAGCCTGCTCTCCCCGCCCCCCCCCACCTACTTGTGATCTCTGTCAAATAAATAAAATCTTAAAGAAAAAAAAATACTGAAACACATGCAGAGGTAGAATATAATATTCAGCCTTTTGCATATTGCCTTGGATATAGCAGCTACACACCCTTTTATTCTTGGAAAGAAGGTTGTACTTGCATATTAACTATTCCTCCTGATTTTTAAATATTATTTTTCAAGATTTCCTTCTCAAATATTGAGTTCTCAAAACTTACTTTTCCCACCTTTAAAAAAAAAAAAACACCTGATTGTTCATTTAAAAGTATTTTCAAAATGTTTTTAGATCTCTCTTTGAACACGAAAAGAAATCTCCATTTTCCCAAGATTTCTCCCTTTCTATAACTAAGAATCTGTACACTTACACCATTTCTTGGTTTTGGGCCCCAATAGCATTTCTAGGCCCAGGGCCTCTTCCAAACAAAGCAGGCTTTGTGTGTAACCCCTGATGGCCACCTCTGCTGGTGTTTTTGCCCGTAGCTAAACCTCTGGCTTTCGTCTGCTACTCCAGAAAGGGCTGCCTTGCCCAGCTGTTTATACTACCACACCAACAACATGAAAACTCTACGTTAAATTATGTATTACTTTAACTTATATACAATTTTTTATAGGGTTTGCTACAGATTTCTGTAAATAGCTCATTTAGGATACTTCTATTTATAACCAATTTCTTTGAAAGCCATCTACTCTGTCACTCAAGATAGGCCTATAATATTACTCTAGCTGCTAATGCCTATGTTTAAACACACACATACATGACCATTAAAATCTATAGTAGTCATAGCTTGGTGACAAATATATGCCTACAAGCGAACATTTTTAAGACCCCGCAACGATGCCCTCTAGTACTAAACAGAAGAGCCTGCTCTTCTTACAGTATGTTAGCACACACACAAAAAAAAGCATGTTAGTGCATTTTTGTGTAAAACATCTAAATACAAAATATACTAAGTTGTCACAAAATGGTGCCAATTGTAGAATATGATTTAATGTATATATTACTGAAAAATATGAAAGCCATCCTATACTGCCCATCATAATTAAGTCTGATAAGTGATTTTTTAAAAGATTTTTTAAATTTATTTATTTGACAGACAGAGATCACAAGTAGGCAGAGAGGCAGGCAGAAAGAGAGGAGGAAGCAGGCTCTCTGCTGAGCAGAGAGCCCGATATGGGACTCAATCCCAGGACTCTGAGATCATGACCTGAGCCAAAGGCAGATGCTTTAACCCACTGAGCCACCCAGGTGCCCCTGATAAGTGATATTTTAGAGAAGTCATTCTATTTCCAGCCAAATCATTGATGAAGCTGTTTAAACTGCCCAATTTTACTGGTTATGAATATCTCCAGTCTATTTAGTATTTAATACTAAGTTTTAATTTTAATTGCAAGGCTATATGTAGGAACCCAACATTTTCGGTTTTGTTTGTTTTAAAGATTTTATTTATCTGAGACAGAGAGAAACAGAGAACACCAGCAGGGGTAGTAGGGGCAAAGAGAGAGGAAGAAGCAGATTCCCCACTGAGCAGGGAGCATGACACAGGGCTCCAGCTCAGGATCATGACCTAAGCCAAAGACAGACACTTAACTGAGCCACCCTGGCACCCTTATTTTGGTTTTTAGTATATTAATACTATGGAGCATAAAATAATGTACAGTGAGAATGCTAACCCTGTAGTATTTTTAGAAATCATATTTTTCTAGGCCAAGATATGATTTTCTCCTAGAAAATGATTAAAGTATATGCCGACCTTTGAATTTCTGATGAATAACTCAACTGGCACAGGCACCTTCATCTACTGCATTCCAGGCACTGTCTTCCCACCCATCCAATAAAAAGTGCTGTGAAGAAAATGACCCTACTAAAATGTCATTATTGAAGACAGTATCCTTAAATAATCATCTGCTAGCTTTTAACACAGTATCCCTATAAATCATTTTTATATAACTACACAAATGTTTCTAAAATAAAAAGTGTAACATAACCCGCAGTCATTCACACATTGGTATTTCTATTTCCTTTGCTTTAATTCAGAATTAAATGATTTTTTTAAAAAACTAGCCTCTAGGGCACTTGGCTGGCTCCATCAGTGGAGCATGGGACTCTTGATCTTGGGGTGATGAGTTCAAGCCCCACATTAGGTGTAGAGCTGACTTGAAAAAAAAACTAGTTCCTAATTTTTAAAAGTGAGATGTTATTTTTATTTTTTTAAGGTTTTATTTATTTGACAGAGAAAGAAACAATGAGAGCAGGAACAAAAGCAGGGAGAGTGGGAGAGGGAAAGCATGCTCCCTGCTGAGCAGAGAGCTGGATGAGGGATTCAGTCCCAGGACCCTGGGATCATGACCTGAGCAGAAGGCAGACACTTAATGACTGAGCCACCCAGGCATCCCAACGTGTTATTTTTTTTTTTTTAAGATTTCTATTTATTTATTTGTCAGAGAGAGTGAGCACAGGCAGACAGAGAGGCAGGCAGAGGCAGAGAGAGAAGCAGGCTCCCTGCCGAGCAAGGAGCCCGATGCGGGACTCGATCCCAGGACGCTGGGATCATGACCTGAGCCGAAGGCAGCCGATTAACCAACTGAGCCACCCAGGCGTCCCCAACGTGTTATTTTTATAACCTGACTCCAAATGATAAAATTTAACCAAAAAGCATAAATAGATCTCCTAAGAATTAAACCATACATTATGTTAGATATGACTTCCCCAAAATACCCCTTCATCTCAGTAATATTTAAAAAAATTTTTTTCAATTAACTTGAATAAAAAGTTGATAAGACAGGCAGTGACCACTGGATAAGTCTTTGGAAATCCTCAGGTAAAAACTGTTCCCTCTCTAAACCAGAAAAAATAAGAAATAACACTAAAGTTGACAACCTCATCAGCTTTAGGTATCAGAAAGGGTAGATTCTTCCATTTTACCAACAGAGAAAAAAATACTTGTTTCCCAGATCTACAGTTTCTAAAAACTGACAAAGATCCTTAACTCCATCTCAGGCACAGGAGCCAGATCAGCAAATGAAATCTCCTCTTGTCAGTATCGGGGGAGTTGAAGTATAGGACTCCACCATTTGTGTCCACAAAGCATATCTTAATAGGGTATCATGAACTCTTACAGACCAACAAATGGGATTGACCAAGGTAAAGGCATATTAGGTATCAAACCCATCTAAACAAAGCAGAGGACAGAGAAAAGACAATAGTGCGGGAAACTCAACTACGAGCAAGAGAAATGCAATGTCTAATAAGAAAACCTACACACAGTTTCTAAGTTTGACACTTCAGCGAAGCTTGCTAAGCTAAATTTCTGCACAAAGTAAAAACCAATTCCTCTTTTCCTTAGAGGAAACTAATACAGGCATCTCCTCTAATGGATAGAAGTGAAAAAGGGTCATTTATTTGAAAGAAAAAGAGAAGAACTAAGGACAGAGCAAAACTTCTCCCTAAAACTAGAGACATGGGATAGAGGCTAAATGAATACATGTAAATTGTGGCCAAATATAAAGAAGAAAAAACTTTTAAAAACCCTGTATATGGAGGCGCCTGTGTGGCTCAGTGGGTTAAGCCTCTGTCTTCCTCTCAGGTCATGATCTCAGGGTCCTGGGATCAAGCCAACATCAGCTCTATGCTCAGCAGAGAGACCACTTCCCTCTCTCTCTCTCTGCCTGCCTCTCTGCCTACTCGTGACCTCTGTCTGTCAAATAAATAAATAAAATCTTTTAAAAAAATATGTATATATATGCAAAGCACAGGGTGCCTGTCAGGCTCAGTCAGTAGAGCATGTGTCTCCGGATCTCAGGGTTGTGAGTTTTGAGCTCCACACTGGGTGTAAAGATTACTTAAAAAATAAATAAATAAATATTTAAAAATAAAATTTACGAGGTGTTTTAATATAAATTTTCTCATGTTTTCCACTCCTCATACAACTCTGGGAGGCAGGCTGAGCAAATATCACTATCTTTTTCCAATTGTTTTTAAAAAGTAAAAAAGTTCTAGAAGCAATGTGACTCATTCAAGGTCATATAGGTAGTATGAAGCAGAGTCGAGATTGACTTAAGTTTTCTGAGTCCAAACATGACACTTCATCCACTCTACCATTATTAAATAAAACTTGAATTCAAATCCACCAAAAGCATTCTAATAAAATTCTGCTCTAACCATGCACTGCTTACTCAGTCCTACAGCCAGTCTCAGAATTGCCAATATAGAACTGCTTTCACACTCAAGTAATTTCTAGAAAAACTTCAATAAAGGAAGGATTTCAGAATGAAATTATTTCTTACAAAATATAACTTATTCTAACCATTAAGATTGAGCCTAATGAATTCAATTTTATCCTTTCAACATTGACGAACCATTGCTGGTATTTGTCAAAACCGATAACAAAATATAATGTGTTTCCCCATGGCAAATCCCTGCTTGTTTCTCCACCTATTTCCATAATGTATTGTCATTTATAACCTCTGACAATAGTGCCACAGTTTTTGCACTACTTAGAAACCCAAGCACATTAATTTGAAAAGATTTTGTGCTAGAATCTGATTCCTTTAGAAAAAATAACCCCCACTTTCTTAGTGCAGATAACTCACAAAAGATGACTTAGTTTCCATGTGCTATCTTTCAGTATAAAAGAAACTTTTAAAAATTTTATTAACATATAATGTATTATTTGCTTCAGGGGTACAGTTCTGTGAATCATCAGGCTTACACATTTCACAGCACTCACCATACCACATACCCTCCCCAATGTCCATCGCACAGCCACCCTATCCCTTACCCCCCACCCCCAGCAACCCTCAGTTTGTTTCCTGAGATTAAGAGTCTCTTATGGTTTGTCTCCCTCCCCATAGAAGAAACTTTTTTTTTTTAAACTCAGGAGTTCAACAAATTTTGTGATAATTCTTCCATGAGCCCATAAATACTACCATTTTAGCATTATGACAAGATAATACAATATAGAAAAAACACTGGAGTATCAGCCTATTCCAGACTAACTATATGACCTTAAGTAAGTCAATTTACCTCTCTCAATTTCAGGTTTGTCCTCTAAAAAGAAGAGTGAGCTCAGTAGCTTTCAAATATTTTAGCAGAGGTATCTTTTTTCTAATAATGTGTTGCATGGATTCAATATAAAAAGAATGGTAAAACTAGAGCCCTTCTGGACAGGAAGCTCAGATCCCTACCCACTCAGTATTCTCCTCAGTCCTCCAGTTCCCCAGCCTCAGACAGCCCATGAAATAGGTCTGAGGAACACAATACAAAAACCAGGGATGAGCTCTTTCCTGTCTAACTCCAAAAATCTAGAATTTCATTAATTTTATGCTCCACCTTATCCATTATTAGAGAAATACAAATTAAAATTTCAGTGAAATATAACTACACATCTCTCAGCATAGCTTTAAAAATAAATAACTAATAATGCCCAATGTTGGGGAAGATGTGGAGCAACTGTAACTCTCATATATTGAAACTGGGAAGGTAAAACAGTATTGCCACTTTGGAAAAAGTTTGGTAGTTTCTTAAAAGGTAAACAAACACTTATATAAAACCAGCATCTCCATTTCCAGGTATTTACCCAAGTGAAACAAAAACCTATGTTTATATAAAAATGTATATGCAAATATCTTTTGCAGATTTACTTATAACTGACAAAAAAATGGAAATAACTCAAATGTCCATCAACTGGTTCATGGATATACAAATTTTGATATGTCCATAAATGGAATACTACTCAGCCATGAAAAAGAACAAAATGCTAATAGGTACACTAACATGAATGCAACTCGAAAGCATTATGCAAACACCGAAAACCACAAAATATCACTTAAAAAATCAAATATCTATATAAATAGAAAGTCATCCTCTATTTGTGAATCAGAATTTTTTCATTAAGGAGAGAGCAACACTTCCCAAGTTGAACTACAGGTTCAGTACAATTCCTATCAAAATTCAACCTGTTTATTTTTTTGTAAAAATTAACAAGCTGATTCTAAAATTCATATAGAAATGCAATGGACTAAGAATAGCAAAAAATATTTTGAAATAGAACAAAGTTGGTAGATTCATACTTTCTGATTTCAAAACTTACTACAGAGCTAAAGTAATTCAGACAGAGTGATACTGGCATTGAGATACAGATCAATGGACTAGATCAATAGAATAAATTAAGAGTCCAAAAATAAACCCATACATTTATGGTCAACTGATCTTCAACAAAAGTAATAAAGATAATTTGATAGGGAAAGAGTAGTCTTCAACCAACAATACTGGACAACTGAATATCAACATATAAAAATATAAATTTGGAGTCCCCGCCCTTACAAAGACTGCACAACAAACAGCCCTGCTGGGATACCACATAATAGGGAAATCCTTCCATACAGATATAGATATCTATATCTATATCTATATATTTATTTATTTATACACTAAAATCAGAGTGTGTATTGGAGAGGCAGGGATCTTTGGGAGACTTCTCCAAGAACAAAAGAGCTAGTGGGCACCATTTCCCTCCCCCACCCCCAGTCTAGATATGTGGACACCTGCAGGAACCAGTGCAGCTGGAAGAATCCCCACTTAGCTTGCTAAAAGTGTGCCTTACCACTCCATCTTGGCCTGGACAGGAATTTTCCCTGGTGGCTGCAGGTCCCTTCCCACAGTAGACACTTGACCTTCCTGGTGCCACGCACCTGGCCTCTGCATTCTCTGGCAGACCTACCCCTTCCAATAAGTCCTTGCCAGGAGACCACCCAAAGTGGTGTCACAAGCCTGGCAATGCACAAGCAGCCCTGGCAAGGACAGCACCTCTCCAAAGTGACTCCTGTCCCAGGGAGAGGGGAAGATAACAATACACACCTATCCAACTGGGGCCCCCGCAGACATCTGGTCTGACTACAGGCCCCACTCACCAGTGAAAGCTTTTCAGAAGACAACACAGGGAGCATGCCCTGCAGTTGGCAAGACCACAACTCTGGCAAACAGCTGGTCTAACTCAAGTCCAAGGCAGACCCAGACTGGCCCACTAACATGACAGGGACCAAACACCGCCCGGCCCACAACAGGCAAAGGGGGCCACTGCAGCCAATTGGACTCAAGGCAAATGTGGCTCAACCACAACAGTAGGGTCCACACAACACAGAGAGTAGAAACTCCTGAAATCAAGTTCTGGGGAACAGGGAACACTGCACTGCAGAACACTAAAAGACCTCTTCTTCATAAGGTCACTGCTTCCAAGAGCAAAAGACATAGCCGACTTTCCTAGCACAAAGAAATAGAGACAGGGAGTTAAACAAAATGAGGAGACTGAAGAACATGTCCCAAATGAAAGATCAGGACCAAATCACAGCAAGAGCTAAACAAAATAGAGATTAGTAATATGCCTGATGGAGAATTTTAAGTTATCGTCATAAAGATACTCACTGTATCTTTATGTGGAGGACCTCAGTGAGACCCTCAACAAAGAGATAGAAAACATTTTTTTTTAATCAAACAGAGATGAACTCAATAACCAAAATTAAAAATACACTAGAGGTAATTAACCATAGACTAGAGGAAGCAGAAGACACCAGTGACCTGGAGGGCAGAGTAAGGGAAAAAAAAACAAGCTGAACAGGAAAGAGAAAAACAACAATAATACATGAAAATAGGTTAAGAGAGCTCAGTGACAGCATCAAGCATAATAACATTCACATTATAGGGATTCTAGAAGGCAAAGAGAGAAAAGGGGATAGAAAATTTATTTGAAGAAATAAGAGCTGAAAATTTCCCCGATCTGGGGAAGGAAAGAGAAATCCAGATCCAGAAGGCATAGAGAGGCCCCAACAAAATTAACCCAAGGAAATCCACATCAAGACACCTAGTAATTAAAATGGGAAAAAGTAGTAATAAAGAATTTAGAGGCACCTGGGTGGCTCAGTGGGTTAAAGCCTCTGCCTTAGGCTCAGGTCATGATCTCAGGGTCCTGGGATCAAGCCCCGCATTGGCTCCCTGCTCAGCAGGAAGCCTGACTCCCCCCTCTCTCTGCCTGCCTCTCTGCCTACTTGTGATCTGTCAAATAAATAAATAAAATCTTTAAAAAAAAAAAAAGAAGGAAAGAATTTAAAAAGCAGGAAAAAAAAATGTTACATATCAGGAGAAACTCATAAGGCTATCAGTGGATTTTTCAGCAGAGACTTTGCTGGCCAAAGGGAGTGGCATCATAAACTCAAAGTGCTGAAAAAAAAAAAAAGCCTGTAAGCAAGAATACCCTATTCAGCAAAGCTAGTTCCCCTGATAGACAAAAGTTGAAAGAATTCATGGCCACTAAACCAGTCTTACAAGAAATGTTAAAGGGAACTCTGAGTAGAAGGGACAGACAAAAAAGTAGGAAGCAGAAAGGCAATGCAATTAAGTGTACCTATAGAAGTTATTCAAGGGATTCACAAAATAAAAGGATGTGAAGTATGACAAAATGAACCTAAAACAAGGAGGGGAGAGGAGTAAAAAATCCAGTGCTTTTAGAATGGGTTCAAACTTAAGTGACCACTGATTTAGTATCAACCCTTATACACATGTTATATATAAACCTAATGGTAACCGCAAATCATAAACTGGTGCTAGCCAAAAAATAAAAAGAAAGAAATCAGTATATCATTAAAGAAACCCAGCATATCATGAAAGAACAGAGCAAGAGAAGATTCCAATAAGGTATTTAAGAAACAAAAGGACAAAAAAAAAAAAAAAAGAGAGACAAAAACACAGACTCTTACACTTACAGAACTGTTGGTTGCCAGAAGGGAGGTGGGTATGGGGGATGGGTGAAATGGGCAATGGGCATTAAGAGTACACTTATTGTGATGAGCACGAATAATGTATAGAATTGTTGAATCAATATATTGTACACCAGAAACTAATAGAACACTGTATATTAACTATAAAAAATAAAATAATTAAAATAGAAAAAAATCCCACAATGACATACTACCTCACACCCACAGAATGGCTATAATCAAAAAGACAATAGTGAGGATTGGGAAGGATGTGGAAAAACGGAAGCCCTCAGGCAATCCACTTTGGAAAACTGTTTGGCAATTCCTCAAACATTAAACATCAAGTTACCATATGACCCAGCAATTCCACTCCTAGGTATCTATCCCAGAGAAATAAAAATGTATTTCCATACAAAAACCTATACACATGTGTTGTGCACCTGAAATATTGTATGTCAACTACACTTCAATTAAAAAGAAAAAAAAAGTGTATGGGAATGTTCACAGCACAACCAAAAGAAATGAAAACATACATCCACACAACAATTTGTACATAAATCAGAGCTTCGTCTATAATAGACAAAAAGTGGAATGACACAAATGTCCATCAACTGATGAATGATAAACAAAATGTGTTAAAGCCATACTATGGGAAATTATTTAGCAATAAAAAAGAATGAAGTACTAATATAAGTTACTACTTGGATAAGCCCCAAAAACATTATGCTAAGTGAAAGAAGTCAGTTATAAAAGACCATGTATTGTATGATATCCTTTATTTGAAATGTTTGTAATAGGCAAATCTATAAAGAAAGTAGATTGTTTGCCTAGGGCAGAGAGTTGAGGGGAACCGGGGAGACAGGAAGTAGGAATAACTGCCAATGGGTACAAAGTTTCTTTTTGGGGTGATATAAATGTTCTAAAATTAGATTATGTTGATTGCACAACTCCATAACTATGCTAAAAACTGTTGAATTGTACACTTTAAACAGATGAATTTTATGATATGTAATTTGTAGCTCAAAAAAGCATTATGCTAAGTGAAAGAATCCAGACTCAAAAGATTACATATTGTATGATTCTATATATAGGACATCATGGAAAAAGCAAACCTATAAGAACAGAAATCAGATTAGTAGCTGACAGACATCCAGACACAGGGAGGAGACTGGCCATAAAGAGGTACAAGAGAACTTTATAGGATGTTGGAAATATTCTATATATGATGGTTATACAAGTTGCATGTATTTGTCAAAATTCAAAGAACTGTATAGCTATGAAAGAATGAATTTCAGGGACACCTGGGTGGCTCAGTCAATAGAGCACACGATTCTTGATCTTGGGGTCATGAATTCAAGCCCCACGTTGGGTGTAGAGTTTACCTTAAAAAAAAGAGTGAATTTTACTCTATGTAAACTGTACCTCAATAAACCTGAATTTTAAAAAGAGCAAGTTAAAGTGTAGGGGTTGCAAAAAAAAACAGTATTGGGAAACTCGAGATCAAAATAGTGGAAATGGGGCGCCTGGGTTGCTCAGTTGGTTAAGCAACTGCCTTCGGCTTAGGTCATGATCCCGGAGTTCTAGGATCGAGTCCCACAATGGGTTCCCAGCTCCATGGGGAGTCTGCTTCTCCCTCTGACCTTCTCCCTCTCATGCTCTCTCTCAAATAAATAAATAAAATCTTAAAAAAAAAAAAAACACAGTAGAAATGTTTACAATATATCAGAATTCACTCTATAGAGTTCTATAACATATATGGTGTATGCCTTCTATGGATGGCATCAAGATTGTATAATATTGCCTATACAGAGTGGTAACGTAGTGGTAACATACATGAGGACCATGCAGAATTTGTGATCAAAGTTAAAAAAAAGGGGGGCCTCCCTCTAAAATACAAAGTGGTAAAAGTTAATATAGATTAAAGAAAAGTTATCTGGGGGTGCCTGGGTGGCTCAGTGGGTTAAGCCTCTGCCTTCGGCTCGGGTCATGATCCCAGGGTCCTGGGATGGAGCCCTGCATCAGGCTCTCTGCTCAGCGGGGAGCCTGCTTTCCCCCCACCCCACCCCACCCCACCCCCCGTCTCTGCCTGCCTCTCTGCCTACTTGTGATCTCTCTCTCTCTCTGTCAAATAAATAAATAAAAATCTTAAAAAAAAAAGAAAGTTATCTGGCCAAGTCCACAATATAGGGGAGAAAATGATATTTAAAGCAGTCTTGAGGGGCACCTGGGTGGCTCAGTTGGTTAAGAATTTGCCTTCGGCTCAGGTCATAATCCTGCAGTCCTGAGACGGAGTCCTGCATTGGGCTTCTGGCTCAGTGGGGCATCTGCTTCATCTGCTTCTTCCTCTCCCAAACCCACCCTGCCCCCACCTCTCTCACATTCCCTCTCTCTCCCTTGCTCACTCTCTCTCTCAAATACATAAATAAAACTTTAAAAAAAAAACAGCTTTCAAATTTGTTTTTCCAAAGTCTCTGATTCTGAAGAAGTGCCTACGATGGCAGAAACTAGTATTCACCATCCCACTGTAATTAACAGAGATTCTAAATTACAAAAACAAAAAAAAAATCATGATTTTTTTATTAGCATGAGTCAATCCCCCAGAATCTGATCTGTGTGGAAATAACAAGTAGATAAAGCTATATTTTGTATTCTGCAAAACTAAGGGACAGTTTGTCCCTTAAAGTTTGTCCCTGAAGCAGCCACAAAGATCTGTCTTGACATCTCTTTAAAAGGAATATTTGCGTTAGTAAAGACTACCCTTCACAGAAGGAACACAAAGGAAAAACACTATAAAGCCTTGGACAGATTTCTTGGGAACTGTAGAATGTTTATGCTAAAAGAGACTGGAGGTGTCTTCTCTTCGAGTTTCCTCATTTTGCAAATGAAAGGTTAAATCACCTGCTCAAGACCTCAAAGTTAATCAGTCAGAGAGTCGGGCACTGGACACAAGTCCACTGACTCCACCAAGTCAATGTTTTCCCCTTTGGATGACACTGCCTACTTCACAGGAGAGCAACAGGAGTAAGAACAACAATGAGGTCACACAGTTTGAATCCCAGCTCCCCCAACAGACTAGCTGTGTGACATTAGACAAATTATCCAACATCTCTAAGCCTTATTATGCTCATCTGGAATTAGGGACAATAATACTTTCCATTAAACAGGTAGGATTAAATGAAGAATGCACAGAAAATGCTTATTACAGAGCCCAGAACACAGTATGTACTCAACGAATTTTTTAAATGGCTCAATTAACATATTAAATTAAAATCTGTAATACGGACATTATACCAAATAACTCTCTAAAACACAACAATGGCATGTTATGATATGCCTAATTTGTCAGTACATTCATTTTAATTGTAATTATGTCAGAGAAACCTTGAGAGGAACAGAGAATCACAGGAAAAATAAAGATGCAAAAAAAACAACCAAGATATTATTTTTAAACTCTTATTTTACCTCTTTATTAAAATTGACTTTATTTTCAAGTATCTTCTGTCAAAACTTATCTACTTATAAATAATCCTACATAATTTTGAGAGCTAACTGGACCCTAATCAGTGAGAAAACTTTCTATAGTCATTCTGAACCATAAATCCTAACTAAATAATAAACATATTTGCTCAGGAAAACTAATTTAATCACCATTTTAAAACTTTGTAATTAGACTCACAAGAATTTGTAAGAACAGTATGAAAGATGTCCTACATATCCTTCACCCAGCTTCCTTCAAGGGCAGCTGCTTATATAACTATGGTACATTAGCAAAACCAGGAAATTGACATGTGAATTAAGATATAATTCATATAGTAAGATTATTTTTTTAAAAAGTGATATTATTATTTAAATAATCTCCACACCAAAAGTGAGGCTCAAACTCACAACTCAAACTCACATGCTCTACCAACTGAGCCAGCCAGGCACCCCCAGATTACTGTTTTAAAGGGTACAATGCAGTGGATTTTAGTATAATCCTGGAATTGTACAACCACCACCAATTAACCATCTTCTAAAGTACCATAATATCACTCTAAAGACAAGAAAGTCCAATGTTCATTTTTTAAATGTATTTAGCTCAAGTCAGAGGTAACTTTACATTTGCATTATTAATAATTCTCTTATCATTCATGCACATCTGCAGTGAATATTTATTAAGCCCCCTAGGTGAGACCTTAGGTACTAACTGTTGAAAGATGTAATCCCTGCCCTTCAAATAGTTGTCTACTGAGAGACAGACAATGTGAGTAAATATTTATAAGTGAATGTGGTAAATGCTGTAATAAGGTCCCCCAAAGCACAGTCCAGCAATACTGGGGAGGGAGTTTACCTTGGAATAAGGTGATGAGAAGCTGATGATCTACAAAGTGGGATAAAATGCATAAGGAGGATGACAGGAGACAAGCCTCAAAAGGTAGGCCGCAAAGGTAATGGAAGGACATCTGTGACGTGCTAAAAGGCTGTTATCCAGCAGGTAAAGGGAGAATCTTGTAGGGTTTTAAAAAGAGAAAATGATCAGAAGTTGCATTTTGGAAGCATGTGAAGCTTACCGCCCCCACAGGAAGGTAAAACCTAGACCATTTGGACCCTGTATCTGGCTAGCAACAAATGAAGAGCCAGAGAAGACAGATGTAGGAGGCTCTGATTCCTGCCGTCACTAAAGCTGCAGTCAGAAGAGGAAGACTGAATTTGGCAAGATCCCTGTCATACCTCAACAACACCTGAGCTCTTGTGGCTTCTTGTAAGTTCCCATCTCATCCCACCTGACAGAAGGAGGAGTGGATTTAGGTTGGCCTGCTCCAATAAGACCCTGCTGGTCATTAAAATGTAGAAATGTTAGAATATATATATGTATATATATATATGTGTGTGTGTGTGTGTATATATATAGAGAGAGAGAGAGTATTTCCCTACCAGTTGGCCAATAGCCACTGCCCTAAGAGGCCTCTCCCTCTTCCCTGGGACCACTCTGAACCCCACTTCCCATGCTTCAACACTAAATAGTATCTGGCCCAGCAGAAGGCCCCAGATTCAATTCCAGTGTGTTCTGGCAGAATCTTGGTCAGTGAGGTATTCACTGTGACTCACTGATGATTGAGGGGTTTTGTTTTGTTTTTTAATATTTTTTCCAGATTTTTATTTATTTGACAGACAGATCACAAGTAGGCAGAGAGGCAGGCAGAGAGAGTGGGGGAAACAGGCTCCCTGCTGAGCAGAGAGCCCGATGCGGGGCTCAATCCCAGGACCCTGAGATCATGACCTGAGCAGAAGGCAGAGGCTTTAATTCACTGAGCCACCCAAGTGCCCCAACATTTTTTTTTTTAATTTTACTATTTAACTAGGCTCTAGGCCCACCATAGGGTTGTAATTCATGACCACTGCCCACCCCCACCCCCCAGCCCAGACCAAGAGTCTCATGCTCCACTGACTGAGCCAGCCAGGAGCCTCAATTATTGAGTATTTTAAATATTACCCCCACATGGAGCCAACCTCAGAGAGTTCCTTTAAACCATTAAACCTCCCCTATCACACAGCTGCAAGAACAACAAAAAAGACCTCCAATATTCTTTCATTTCCTAACGTGCTTCTCCAGATTTTGATTAGGTATTTCTGCTTGGGGCTTATCTTGCCCCATCCAAATGCTTTCTCTGGTTTTGATCTTTTGGTTCTCTCTTTATCAATTATTTCCACTTTCCCAACAATTTCACCAACTCCAGCTGTCCACAATACTCTCCTGACCATGGGAAGCACCCCCACTGTGCAGACCCAGTCCCTAAATATGAACCTGATATGAAAAAGAGTCTCATTGAGTCTGTTTATCTATTAAGAAATAATTGCAAAAAAGTTAATTGAAAACTCTAAATACATAATATTCAGTCCAGCCCCAAGATATCACTTTATATAATACAGATTTTCATTTGTTTGTTTTCATTCATGTTATGTTTCATTTGTTTATATTGTTTCAAATTCCAATTAAAATATACACTGTTGTGTTAAATAATGAAACTAAAGGATATAGATCGCATTATGCTTCAGTGTGTATTTATACACATTTCAAGTGCACCTTTTTTTTTTTTAAACACCTCCTACCACTACTAAAAGGTGTGGCCACCATGCAAAGAATTTGACCATAAGCAAAGCTTATGTAGTGATGGCAATTAGAAATGGTGATAAGAGGGGACATCTGGATGGCTCAGTCTGTGGAGCATGCAACTCTTGATCTTGGGGTCATGAGTTCGAGCCCCATACTGGGCATAGAGCTTGCTTTAAAACAATGGAAAAGGGGAGCCTGAGTGGCTTAGTTGGTTGAGCCTCCAGCTCCTCCTTTTGGCTCAGGTCATGGGATCAAGCTCCATGTGGGGCTCTGTGCTCAGTGCAGAGTTTGCTTGTCCCTCTCCCTCTGTGCCTCCCCGCTCCCACTCTCATGCCCACTCACCCACTTGCTCTCTCTCTCCCTCAAATAAATAAATTATTTTTTTAAATAAAAGAAAAAAAATGGTAACAAAATATTGTATTAAATAAGTGGCCTTAAGTATAAATTAGCATAAAACAATGGAGATCATAAGAGATGGACAGAAAAGCTATGGTGTAAAGATGGAAGGAAATAAAACTGTAGAATTCAGGAAGTGAAGAGAAAGTTTTCTTTTTTTGTCTTATTTTCTTTCAACCAGAAACTAAAGATAATTTATGTGAGATGTATTCTTAGTAGGAATATAGAGTATTCCTACTCCATAATATTTTATAATGACATAGTAAAAGATCTAATTTGCAGCAAGACAATATAGTATCATTATATCTGTCTCTTAAAAATAATCAGCCTACTGTACCAATATCAAAAACTGGAATATGAGAAATGCATTCTCTTTTGCCATACAAATTATTAGAAAACAACTCTTAGACATGCTTTCGGTACTACAGGTCTTCATTTGAATACGCTTATCTAAATTATCCAAGGTGTATTTAAAAATAAGCAAAGTACGTATTGATTTTTCAGATCAGCTAGGCTGCTTATAAAATCTGACGACATGGATGGAACTAGAGGGTATTATGCTTAGCGAAATAAGTCAATCGGAGAAAGACAACTATCATACGATCTCCCTGATATGAGGAAGTGGAGATGCAACGGGGGTGGGGGCTAAGGGGTTAGGAAAAGAATAAATGAAACAAGATGGGATTGCGAGGAAGACAAACCAAAAGAGACTCTTAATGTCATAAAACAAACTGAGGGAGGTGGGGGGGTGTTGGGAGAGGGTGGTGGGGTTACATTATATGTTTAAATAAAAAAAATAAATTTAATAAAATAAAATTTAAAAATCTGACACTGCCATGGTTGGTTCAATATCTTATGACCTGAGGCTACACCAAGCCAACGCTAATTCACTTAAAAAAAAAAAAAAAAACCTATTTCACATAATGTTAGAATCTGAAGCTAAGTGTAAATTAAGTTGCACTGTAGTACTAAACTACCTTATGTTTTAATCAGATTTTTATCTCTCAAAAGCCAAATTTCTTCTGAGTCGTCTCCCAAAGAACTGATGGGTTATTCCACTGCAGGGATGAGAGTGTACTGTGAGATTGCCTTATAACATCCCAGGCATTGCTGCTGGTCCGTGGGGTCATTCTGATCTACAAACTTCCGATTCCATAATAACTCTGGAGGATTCTGGATTTTTTTTTCTAGAAGCAAAAATCTGAAAGAAGGCAGGCTGGATGTTTTTGTCAGTCCAAATTATCCCCTAGAAGTACTTGAGACCCTTAGATGAATTAATTTTGCTTCCCTGTGTTGTGATCAATGTTCTTACCTACTTGGCTCACGTCTGATAAAACAATGCCAATTAGAAGATGCCAATTAGTGGCATCTTCTGCCTACTGTATATGGAATCCTTTGGTACTTGTGAAGCCAACTCTTCTACTTGGGTGTCCTCAAAAATAGGCTAAGGCCCAGCCTAGAGGCTCCTGAGGTAAATCAGGCAATACGGAAATAAGGTTTTGCACCTGCCTGGAGAGAAAGAATAATTTGCTTGACTATGGAGTGCCTGAATGGACTACCAGACTATGAGGGTTCCAAATGATTTGGCTTTTTCCTACTACAAATTCAATGAAAGTGCCCAGACATTTGAGTGTGCCCTGGGGCATGCCGTTTTGATGTACCACTATTTCTTTCAGGTCTTGGGCCTGTGGGCCTTTGCTAATTTATCTGGCTCCCATAATGCCACTTCACAGCAAGCCTCCTTAATCTCTCCAACAAAATGGAGTGCCTGTATTGTCAGTCATTCCCCTATTCATCATCTTTAAACCATCCCTTCTTTTTCTCCTTTTCAAGAGCAAAATAACCTATTAGCATTGGCATTCTGCCGAACATTGACTGCCTAAATGCCAAAGAGTGCTTTCCTGGAGGTTCCCATCCCCACAGCCCTAGCCTGGCATTGTGCAGAGTGCTCAAAGTGCACCCTGTGTCGGGCTGGGAACTTCGGAGCTGGCAGGCAGGGGTTCACTGGGGAATCCAGGGAAGCACTCCACCATCCTCTAGAAAAGCAATTTTGGTGGCCACTTAGGTTTGGTAACAGAGGGCCAGAATTGTGCCTCTTAGGGCTCACTGGTCACATTTCTTAACTGTCAGTGCGCCATTTAGGCTGTAGTGTATCAGTCCCAGGATTTTCAAACATCAGCTGAAAGCTGGGATTTGATACTTTATTTGTGTACACAAATAAGCTGATGCCAGAGATGAGGTTCCCTCAGAAACAAAATTCATATGCCTAGTTACTGCAACCTCAGAATTAAGACTGATACTTGAATCTACCCCTTCTTTATATGATGCCATTGCTTTGTGAAGAACCTTAATTTTTGTTGTATACTTTTGGAGTTAGATTTAACTCAACACCCGCTTTATGTTTTAATTTAGTTTAGACTAACTCTTCTAAGCATGTCAAGAATGATTGAAATTTGCTGACAGCCATCTTTCCTAAGCAAGTGGTTTCTGTTATTTGACTCAATTGTACCAGAGTAAGTCAGATAAACATAGTAAAGGAAAGACTAAATATATTTGGCTTTACATTTTTAGCTTTCCTACCTTGAAGTAGCCTGCTGTTGCCTCAGCCTGGAATGCCCTTTACCCATCCCCACAGCCCATTTTCTGCTTTTGGCAATCTTTCATGACCTAGTTCAAATCTCACCTCCTTTGAGAAATATTTAGTAATTTTGAGTCCCCCATATTTACACTGCCACAGCATACCACCCTGTCTTAACACTGAATTCCATGACATTTATTTTTTGCTATTTACATGTTTGCAAACAGGGGCCTTCCTACACCACCAGTGCTTCAAGTTGTGAAGATGATTTCTTTGAAAAACAGTATAGAAATATAAAATCATTTTCTTTCTAGGTCAAGGAAGACAAAAATAAAACAAATAAATACAAGAGCATCAAATTGGAATGATGACCTGTTATAGAATCTTTAGAATCCTGCCCCCTTGAAAACAGTATGCATATCTGCAAATAACCTAACTTTTACCTGTTTACAAAGGTAGAGAATCAGTTAAGGCCATTCAGAAAGAAATCAAAAGGTAGAAATATGGGATTCACTCTTGGCTTCTCTTTCTCCCTCACTTTTTATACTCAGTCAACATAACTCATCACTTTTACCTATTAAATATGTGTGTGACCCAGTTGTAGTGATTCTCAAACCTGAAAAAGCATAAGAGTCACCTGAACGATTTGTTAAAACAGACTGCTGAGCCCCATCCCCCACATTTCTGATTCACTTGGTCTGCAGTGGGGCCAAAAACTTGCATTTGTTAACAAGCGACCAGGTGAAAATGATGCTGCTCATCCAGGAACCACACTTTGAGAATTGCTTTAACTCATCCCCTATTCCATTCTTCTTTTTAACAAGGTTCACAATTTCTACAAAGGGAAAAAAGCCCCCTGAGTTGTGACACAGTAAGATAGCTCAAATAAGGCATAAAAATAGCTAGGTTTGGTCCTGATCTAGAACAGTTTCCAGTTTCCCTTGGTGGGCAGAGGGTTGTCTGAGGCTTTGAAATGATCCTTAATAGACAGGAATGAGTCCTAAAGCATTTCTGGAATGGTCCAAGGCATCTCTAAATAAGGACCATCTGATGAGGTCATGGTAATGCAAGGAGTCAGAAGTAGAGGAGGGGAATGAAGGCTATAATCACTGTCAAAGGGGTGTTTTCTGTAGACAAGTGAATGGAGCTATTGTACACAAACCCAGTGGTTGCCAAGCATGTGGTCCAATTAGCTTGCCTGCATGAGCATGGCACGGAAGGATCTTCTCAGAGGACTGGATTCACACAAGTTGATATTTAGTACACAGTAGCAAGCAAAAGCCTGAAGAATTTGAACCTGAAGAGTTTTATAAGTTCCTGCTTTCCAGATCTAGGATATGATACAATTAGGTTGGGAAGATTACAAAAGTAAAACACCCTCCTCAGAAATAGTACAGCATTTGCAGTTGGTGAAAGACCAATACAGAGGATCTTGTTCAAAATATTGACAACAATGAGAATGGCATGGTACCTTAGGGGGCAAGAGGTCTACAATTTAAATCTAAGGGTTAGCCTACAAGAGAAACTGCTTTCCCTACTCTAGCTTGGGCTCTACGGATACTTAAAATGTTTGTACAAGTTCAAAAAGTTGTATTGGCCACCTAGATCCAGAGTCTTAAAGGAATGGAAAGTCTGCTTCTATGGCTAGCACGAACGTGTAACAAGATGTTTTGGTCTCTTAGGGGAACACCATTCACTCTGCAACATAGGCATGGAGATGCTTCAGTACCCTTCAAAGTTCTCAGCTGCATGAGAGAACCATTCAGGTGGAGGGTTTCAGCCCCAAGTATCCCCGCCCAAAAACAGGGGCAACGACGGCCACCTGGCCTCCAGAAGACCAATATCCTCCTCCCTGAGCACCACACAGGCAAGATATAGAAGCTGTAAGGTTGTTGCCAATGCTCCACGAGATTTACATCTGTTGTACCAGCTCTGGCTACACACGGCTGAGAAAGAGTGACCCATGCGAGGCTGCTCCAGGAAACAGGGTCTGCAGAGTCAGAATGCTACATATAAGGCTATCAGAAGGTGGATTCTGCTTAACATAGACATAATTAGAAACAGGTTGGGAAGCATGGTTCTCTTCCAGTTGGGGTAAGAGGTTAGAAAATGAGGCTGGGAGGAGGTTTTCTGTGGTATTGACTTAGGGGAAAGGCATGAAGGAACTTTCCATAGCTGTGGTGAGCCCAGTGCTCAATATCCTAATTCTGTCAGACTTCCAACACCCCATGAAGCACTGCACATAAGAGCATTCATTGGATCGAAGACTTCCAAACCTGTGGAGATGGTGGGGAGAGGAGACCTAAAAGGCCTGAAATCCTAAGAGACAAACCAAAAAAATCAAGAAGCTCTAGACCACAGGCCCGCTAATTCAACAAAAGACAATTGCAGAAAGTTATCAGAGACCTCAAAGGCACCATAAAATACCGTATTTACATACCATACTTCTCACCAGGGAGAGGAGCTGCAGAGCAAAGTGTTTTGGAATCTGATGGGTTGAAACTATAAAAAGCCTTATACAGTGTTAGAAAATGTTTATTGTTTTCAGGCACAAGAAATATTAAAATATATTTTTTGAAGATTTTATTTATTTATTTGACAGAGAGCTGGAGAGCACAAGCAGGGGGATTGGCAAAAGGAGAGGGAGAAGCAAGGTCCCTGCTGAGCAGGGAGCCCAATATGGGACTTGATCCCAGGACTCTGACCTTGACTCCCAGGATCATGACCTGAGCCGAAGACAGTTGCTTAACCAACTGGGCCATCCAGGCACCTTAAGGCACAAGAAATTTTAAAGTGTTGGAACTAACACAGCCATCATGGAGCACAATCAAATCAGAACAAATATTTATTGAACTATAACCATGTAAGGCAGTGAGGTTTAAACTAGGGTTTAAAATTTATAGCTTCCTCTTACTCCTTTAAAAATTCTAAAGTATAATCTACCAGAAAATAGGTATTAAAATAATCCAAAATATTTTGCCATAGTGACTATAGTATCTGACTACTATAGTATCTGACTAACTAGACTAAAGCCTTGCTTATTTTGGGTTGTGCATTTTAATACCTATACATAAACCACTACAAATGTATAACAAAAATGACTATTTTTTGGTCTTCAGGTTGTCTGATTTTATCTTGGCAAATATCTTTATTTTTTAAGTGTGATATTAATGCTAGCACAGACATGATCAATGAGTCTCTGGGCAATGTAACAGAAGACTCAAAACCAAAAAAAAAAAAAAAAAGAAGAAGAAGAAGACTCAAAAGCCACATGCTCTTTTATTATACACTATGTTGAATTGCCTCATCCAGCATATTCATTCCTAGCACTTAATAGAATGCAAATTCATACAAATACCCTTGAGTAAAATCTGCTGTGGTGAATGCTTCTAGGTTTCTCTTGGATGCCACTGACACTTCCTTAAACCAAACTTTTTCAAAAAGAAAGAATGAGAGCACATCTAGAATTTACCTTCTGTCCTAAAAGGTTGATCTGCATTAGTTTTATACAATGAACATTTTAGCATACAAATTAAGAAATAGAATACAAGTGCTTTCAGGATTCTAGAAGGCTAATTTTGGAACTTAGTTTCAAGATTAGAGTCTGACTTGCAATTTTAACAGATTCTGAGACACCATAATTATGTTTTAAAACAAAGTTTTTAAAAGAACCAATATTCATGAAAATACAACAGATTTGTCTTTTTCTGTGAATACAATTACCTTAATTCTCTAACATCCCTTTTGCATTAATGAAACCAAGGATTTCACTTACCAAATATAAAGTAGAAGTTCTTAGAAAAGACAAATCACCGTAGGTCCTTGAAACAAATGCCCCTCTAAAGCCAAAGGATGGAAGGAAATCAAACTTAAACTCTTGAATTTTACTGTTTTTAAAGATTTTATTTGAGATAGAGAATGAGTGGAAAAAGGACAGAGAGGGGGGGGAGAAGCAGGGTCCTGCCTGAGCAGGGAGCCCAATGTGGGACTGGATCCCAGGACCCTGGAATCATGACATAAGCCAAAGGCAGATGCTTAACCCACTGAGCCACCCAAGTGCCCCCTGAACTCCTGAATTTTAGAGAAGAGTTCTACAACAGAATCCGGTTATTCCAGCCTTGGATTTTATGATTTCACTGAGATTAATCAGGAATCGTTCTTTTAAGATTTATTTGAGAGCGAGAAAAAGAGAGCACAAGTAGGAGGGAGGGGCAGAGGGGGAGAGAGAGGCAGACTCCCTGCTGAGCAGGGACAGCAAAGAGATCTTGATCCCAGGGCCCTGAGATCATGACCTGAGCCGAACAGAAATCATTTTAAGGAGGGGTACCTGGTGGCTCAGTCCAGTAAGTAGCCTGATTCTTGGTTTCCAATCAAGTCATGATCTCAGGATCAAATGATAGAGCCCTGAGCTGGCTCTGGCCTGATTGGGGAATCTGCTTAAGGTTCTCTCCCTCTCCCTTTGCCCTTCTCCCACACTTGTATGGGCACGCACTCTCTTTCTCAAATAAATAAATAAAATCTTTTAAAAAATCATTTTAAGGGGACGCCTGAGTGGCTCAGTTGGTTAAGCAGCTGCCTTCAGCTCAGGTCCTGGGATCAAGTCCCACATCAGGCTCCTTGCTCAGCAGGGAGCCTGCTTCTCCCCCTGCCTCTGCCTCTCACTCTGTCTGCCTGAGCTTGTGCTCTCTCTCTCTCTCTAATAAATAAATAAATAAAATCTTAAAAATCATTTTAAGGAGACTTATGTTTTATTTTCAAAAAAAATTCTCAATCCTATTTTTTATTTGATAGAATAAGGCACAATGTATATTAGTCTGTTTAAATGTTATTTATAATGACAGTACCAAATAATTTTTTCTTTACTGTGAAATAAGTATTATTACTACCATTTTGCAGATGAAGAAATTAAGGCACAGAGAGGTGAAATAACTTAGGGAGTCAGAAGAAATAGAAGGAACAAGATGGGATTTAGAGACAAATTGACCATGGTTTAAATATAGTACAGCCACCTAAGCTTTGAGCAAGTTCCTTCATCCAAGCCTTTTATCTGTAAAATGAAAATACTACCACCTATCTCTCAAATAGCTGATGTACGGTATAAGCAGAAACACCTTGCAGAAAGCATAGTACAGTTGGCCATTCAAGAAATAACAGCTCTCCCACCAACCCACAATCCTATTTTCTTCAGCTGGTACAATGGGTGTATAATGAATCCATATGCTATTGAGGTAAGTGAGAAAATAGTACATGCAGGGCACCTGGCAAGTACGAGACTCAGTACATTTGTTCTCTCCCCCAATATCATCTTCCTTACCCTAGGTCCCACAGTTACTGAATGGCTGAGACACAATCAAGCCACAATCTTGGTTGCACTATAAAACTGTTTCTGTCCACATGCATTTTACTTATGGTAGTACCTCATTACCTCATTTAACTGCAAAAACAAATTTAAGCCAGCTGCTTGATCAGTTATTTTAATGTGTTCCCAGTAAAATCAAATTCATTTCTAGGGCAGCTTTACTTTTCAGTAAGCAGAAAAAAGTGATTAGTATTTCTGACTTGTAAATATGTATTTTTGATACATATTTCTACTGGCTCTTCTGTAATATATATTCTTAATATTTTATAAACTATTATAACTCAAAAGATTGTTAGAAATCTATTACTTAGGATATTACATGTCTAAGCATTTAAATGACTTAATTTGATATACTGAGTTCAAAGATATTATTAGGCAGCCTTTTTGTTTTTTCTATTTGCTCCCAAATTAAATAACAAGTAGGGTAGTAAATGCAGTAAATAAATGTAGATATTCATAAATGAAACATGTGTGAAAAATATGGACCAGATCTGCAATTATGAGGCAATGACCTTCAAAACTGGCAGGGAGCTCTTAACAATGTTCTTCACAGGGGAGCAATTATATTACAACCCTCCTATGTATACTTCATTTCTCATGATCTACAAACATATTGGCATATCAGAAAGAATAGAAGAATAGGCTGGTAAATGTGGCAACATTCACTGGAAGGACATAAGGCATTTTTCCTTACCTTAATAATCACATTCTAAATGCCAGATCAGTAGAAACTGATGCAATATGAAAGGCGAGACCAATACTTAGAAATTCCGACAACTGAAATTTACTAAATGTGGCTATTATGGCTCTAACCCAGGGATACATTTCTGACTCTCTAATCCCCTAAGTATTCTCTGATTATCTCAGGGAGTACTGAACTCTTTCTAAAATATATACCTTATTTAAAGAAAAATATGACATACCATACTTCACGGAAAATGATTCCAAATTATTACCAAAAAATTTTTAAAGTACACTGTACAGCACTTCCTAAAATGTTAAAAATATTGCTTTAACCTAGTAAGTAGCTCACAGTTCCTTTCCATACTGGTTTACAAGACTTTATGTCCAATGTCTGACAAATAAGTGTATGCACAAACACAAACACACTCACACACTACATATATTTATAGGGGGGAGAAAGTTGCTAAGAAAAACTCAATCTCCAAAAGCTCAAAAAAGCTATATGCGCAAAATATTAATTTCACACAAGATCCTGTCTTTTTTTTTTTTTTTCGTTAACCTTTCCTCACATTGGGTAAAAACAGAAGCAAGTCACAGTAGTGGTGCCAAAGACTGACAATATTACATAAACTTCGGAATTCCTTTGTTTTTAAATTTTCATTAAATAATCACAACACACCATCATTAACATGTCTAGACAGTGGACACTCACTACAGTATAGTCATGTTACATCAAGCTTAATTTTCTTATGTGGCCTAAATTTTTATAACACATTAAATTGTAATAATGTAAAGTAAAACCAGCAGGAAAATAAACACAACCATAGCAAGATATAACAAGCATAAACCCAGTAAGTAATGCTTGACTTAAGAATATTATTTTTCTCAACACTAATAAAGATTTACCCACAACTATAATACCAATCAACCAACCTCAGAGTTTCCACCAGCTGGGAAAAGTAACTAGTTGTCTTATTTTGATACCTTAACATTACTGGTGGAATGATTATGTGAACTGCATTTCAATTGTACTCAATTCAATTGTACTTCAATTGCAAAGTTAATGACCTGCCCCAGAAATTTTATTCACCATATACCCCAAAGTATTTTTAGGACTCACAAAATCTAAATCTCACGCTGCCCTTGATAGGTTATCCTGTACATGCTTTAAATTTTAAAACAAAAGGATAAAGACTTTAAAAGCTCTAAACAACGTATTCAAATGGTGAATATGTCAAGTCAATGCCTTCTCCTCCCCCACGGAAAACCAAAAAAGAACTGTTCACCACACTTAAAGATACAATAGAAACAAAAAGTAGCATGCCACTCATTCAGTAAAGAAATAACAGAGAACATCTATCATATTCAACTGCAAAAATCCTTTCACTTGATGGCTAGCATCGTTATGACTGTTTAATCTGTATTTAAGTGGCCTTAAAGAGATTTTGCTCCCTTTCTCTGCCCTCCTGGATCTTTGGCAGCAGTCAGCACTTATGCCCAGAGGTGGTTTGGGGAGTGGGAGAAAAGGGAAAGTGGAGAGAAGGCTAAAATGAGCACAGAGTCAGCAGAGAGCAGCTGCTCTCATCCACTACCCAGCGTCTTTCTCACACACCGCTATTTTCCGCTATTGAGCATTGTCAGCAAAAAAATAAATGGGGAGGGGGGGGCGGGAGACAAAGAGGGTAGAACCAGAGGCCGACAGTTTTTGTCTGCCACATCTGAGGCGAGAAGCCCCCTCTGGCTTCTTGCTGCAAAGGCAAGGGATCAGGTGAGACCCCTCCGGGTCCAACTCAATTTGCTTCTCCTGAAAGAGCAGTTTCCGGCAGCGAGCGCAGGATCCTCCCGCTGCTGAACTAAACACCGGAGCATTGTCAATGCTCCTATCTCTGACTTTACAGAGGAGGAGAGAGGGCTGTGACTGCATTCCTGGGAAAGACTACTACTCCAGACTTGCCACACGGCAGTAGTGAAAAAACATAAGCAAGAGGTTGTAAAAATCTCTTCCAAAATGCCAGGTTCTGAAGAAATGCTGCGAAGCATTAACGTATTGTTGGCGTTTTTTTAAGTCATCCATTCTTTCTAGCCACGGCCAACCCTCAAATCTCTGGTACTTGTTGCTAAATCTTTGCCTCACACACCCCCCCAAATTGCCCAACACAATGAGATCTGGGGAGCGAAAGGCGGGAGGTGGGGGGGGCCTAATCTCGAGAACCCAGAGGGCTGGTCTCCCCTCCGTAGGCCACTCTGCATGGGCTGCGCGTTCACTTCTACCTTCTGAGAGCTGACTCACAAACGCCGGGGGTGGGGGGGTGATTATGACATACAGCATTATCCTTCCAACCAAAGATAAGAAACGCCGGCCAGCGGTCCTTGCCTGGCCAGAGAGCCGAATCCTGCGCCCCCCGACGGGGCGGCCGGGGTAGGAGCCTCCCGCCCTGCCCGCCTCCCTGCGGACGCCCGCGGAAGATGCTCCCCACCCGGGCAGGCTCAAGGAGCCAGGATGGGGCGCCCTCGCCCAGGGAGAGGGCAGGAGGGAGCTGGGGTCCGGGACGGTGGGACTCTCACCGCAGCTGCGCCGAGCGCCCGGTACCCCGCCCCGGACCAAGTCTCGGGCGGAGGCGCTCCGCACCCGGGCTGTCCGCCGCAACCAGGGACGGACAAAGCACTGGGGTCTGTGGCGACCCCGGGCGGCGGCCGGGGGCCAAGTTAGCCAGACTCAGGGGACGCGAGGGCCCCGCGGGCAGGGCGGCGCGGCACTGACCTGGATGGTGCAGGTGTACTCGCTGTCGTCCAGCAGCCGCACGGTGCAGCTGTACTCGCGCTCCAGGCTCCTGCTGCTGCCGCTCATCAACCTGCTCAGCATCTTCCCGCCCGGCCGCCTGCCGCCGGGAGAGACTCGGCAGCGCTGCGGACCCGGGACCAGGCGCCCCTCAGCTGGGCAGCTCCGCGTGGGCCCCCGGCACCTGCACCATCACCCCAGTCGGGTCGCGGCCGCTGCCTCCTGCTGGCCCAGCTCCTCCTCCTTCTCCTCCTCCTTTTCCGCCACCGCCTCCCCCCAGCCCAGAGCAAGCGCCCCGCTCTCTCTCCTCCGCGCCCCACTCCCCATGCCCAGCTCGTGGGGCGGGGCCTCGGCCGGAGAGGGGCCAATGGGGGTCAGCGCGGCGGAACCGAGTGGCAGACAGTAGAGCCAATCGAAATAGGGCACTGGGATGATGGACAGGTAGCTGAAGCAATCACGGGAAAGCAGTCGAACAGAACCTTGCGGGACCAGCCCTCTGGTCCCCGCAAACGAGGGGCTCCACTCCTCTCTGCGGTTCTTCCTGAAGCTGTTTCCCCTCCCCCGGGCCAGGTGTGGGCACCCAGCCGAATAAATATCTGCTGCATGGAATACGTTTAGACTGGGCTTCGGGGGTCAAGTCCCACACACTGCAACGCCGCGAGTCCCGCCCTCTCGGGAGCCGGGGCGGTGCGAGATAACAATCACTGCACCTGCAGAATGCAGGCACCTTCCGCTCGGGACTAGGCAGCTGCCCCCACCTGAGCTTTACCCGGAGTCGGCCTGGCGGGCCTGTCTGCTCTGGTGCTCTTATTTTGGAGAACATCTGTTTTACAGGAGCTACTTAAGTAAAAGCCGTAGGGTTAGCAAGGGTTTTTAAGCACCTCGGTTTAACCCCTCGGAAACCCCACTCTAACACCCTATGCCTCCCTTTTATTTTCAGAAGACAAAAGAGACTGAGGTGTGCTCCTTCAGCCGGTAGGGTGCAGAGGCAGTGATGATGGGTCCTTTCCTTGCACCTTCAGAACTAGAATTACCGTATCTTCAGACTTCCTCAACAAAACACCGGAGTGTGTCAGGAGGTATATATCACAAAGAAAAAAAATAGTCTCCTGCCCTTTGTGACCCCACATCTAAAGACCTCATGTTCTTTATGAAAACTTCACCAAAAAAACAAAATTCTCCCTCAAAATTTTTTGATGGAAGGAAATGTTATATAAAAGAATCCTATCAACCCAACATTAATGCTGTAATAAATATATTAATTGAAAAATAATGCAATGTGCATAATTTCATATTATTTTCATTTATAGTGGTCATGTTTATAGGGGTAACACACATAACAAAGATGAAACCCTACATTAACTTAGAAAGCATCTGACCTTTAATGTAGGCTCTGCTCCTTGGGGAACCTGCTCTCCCCCACCCCCCCCCCCCCACCCCTGCCTGCCTCTTTTTCTACTTGTGATCTCTGTCAAGTAGATAAATAAAATCTTTAAAAATACTTAAAGTAGGGATGCTTGGGTGGCTCAGTTGGTTAAGCAGCTGCCTGCGGCTCAGGTCATGATCCCACCGTCCTGGGATCGAGTCCCACATCGGGCTCCTTGTTCGGCAGGGAGCCTGCTTCTCCCTCTTCCTCTGCCTGACTCTCTGTCTGCCTGTACTTGCTCTCGTGCTCTCTCTCTCTCTGACAAATAAATAAAAATCTTAAAAAAAATACTTAAAGTAAAAATAAAGTATACTTCTTCCCTAGTGTCCTTGGATTTTAGTATTTCTATCCAGTTTTTTGCATGGGACCCTCTCCCTCTTCAGTAATCACCTCAACAACCTGGATTGTTCTCCTTAGTTGCAATTTCCTTTGTGGCATTCAATAGTCATAAGAAGAAGTTCCACTTTTCAATGTAATCCTGGAGGACTTAAGAATCTAGAACAGTGAGTCAGATACCCTAGGCTTCAAACCAAAGGTCAGTGCCTCTACTATGTAGTCCCAGCAGGTAGCCCGGGGGGTGCAACATAGTAGGTATTCAATAAGTGTTTGTTGCATGAAGTAAATTAGATATTTTACAGTGTTTAAGTCTGAGAAAAAGATCTATGAAGAAACTAAGAATTTCAGGAAGGCCTTGGAGACATGAAATTATTAATATGCCAAAGTGATATTCTACAAAGCTCAACTTTGTTGTGTGGTTGGAGAAGATAATGAAAGAGTTCAGGCAAGCAGAACTTATGTTGAAGGCAAAAGTTGCTATTTGTTCACAGAATCTACAAGAGCAAGAAAAAATGTCCAAGAAGCTAGAGGAAACCCAGTAGTTTGACAGTAGGGAAATGTATCTAACTGGTTATGCAAATAAGCAGCTGTTAGAATAAAAAGGCAAACACCATGAATCCAGAAAAGCTCTAAGGAACTGAATGCTGTGTTTTTTCAGAGTATGACTGGAGACGCAATCAACAGGGAGGAGATTGTGGGGGCTAGACCAATGTGTTAACATTCTTGTTCAGCCAAAGAAAATCATGTTAACTTAGATGCTCACCTCATTGAAAGCCAGTTAGATGTTCATCCATGGCCAGAGAGAGCTTCAAACTCTCCCCTTACTCTCTTAATCAGAACACTTTGTGAGGAAAACAGAAGTTGGATATAATGGAAGAAAAGCAACTACTGGTTTCTGGTTAAATGTACACCTATACAGGGATCAAGAGAGAAGCCTAAGAGAAACTAAAAAGAAAAGACTCATATAAAATCAAACTGAGGAATATTTTATTTATCTTTGTTTTTCTCAAGTCTTTTTAGCAGAATGTCCATGATAATAAGGCTTTATTCAATAAAAGGCCTCATGTGCCCTTGTTAATCAGAGCATCATAGCTTTCATAAATTTTTTAGTGTAAAGGAGGCCATATTTAAAACTCCAAACGAAAATGACTGAGATCTTGCCTTCCAAATTATTAGGATGGCAGCCCCCTTTAATGTTTCTTTACCTTCTTTCATGTTGAGGAGTCCCTAGGGCAGATGCAATCACCAACATAGACCTGAAATAACTGAATTACTCCTGTCTCTACTTCAGATATCCCATACCCTGATATTCTGGGACACTGATCTCTCTCCAGCCAGTGCAACTTTCACCATTGTCTTGGGACCTGGCAGGAAGAGGCATTTCCCTCTTTTCTCCAGGACATCACAAATGCAGTCTCTTCCCATCAAAGTCTACTTACAGCACAGCTAAGACCAAGGTTATCCGGAGTAACCTGCAGTTATGACCTGGCTACTCTCAAAGTCTTAATGGGCTTTGTTGTTGAGCTTTCAACCAGGGTCCATGTGACTGATGACAGCTCCCCTCTCCATCAAGAGCTCCCCTGACCATGTCTTGGACACTCAGGCTCAACCACAGAGAGAAGCAGCTCAGAGAAGAAAACAACTCTCCTCACCCAATTTAAGGTCCATTTTCAAAGTCCCATTTTCTATCCCAGCTGCTGCCTGTCCCTAGGATGATTGAACTGGGAATATCTACTACTTTAGAGGAGACCCCACCTGCCATCACCAGGCATGTGACCTTGACCTTTGACCCAGCTGGGCCATTGCCTTAACTGCTTAACAGTCCAACATCAGCACCTTGCTCACAGAGACTGAGTTATTCAATCTTTACAGGTAGGTCCAGGTAGAGACTCACCAAAACCAGTCCAGTCCCTTTGCATAATTATTTCTCCAGTAAGTAGTAATGATCATGCCTGTCCTTGGTTGCCTATATCTTTTAGATCTCGGCTTTTATATTCCTGAGAGCAAGGGCTCAAATGAGGACATTCACATCTCCACAGAAACAATATATTGTCACATATGTAGTCTACATCTACAGAGAGAAAAGAAACAGTTTTTCTCTTCTCTTCTGCAGCAATGTCTGCGGAAGCAAGGCTCCTGTTCCATACACAAAGATTTGCATATCCAAATGGAGCACACTGCTTCACAGACTAAACCATCTTTACTCAAGTTATAGTTTTCCAAGAATAATAAATGTATACTTGCTTTAATATGAGTAGCTGAACAATACATTTAGTTTTTCCAGAGCTGTTTACCTCTGTAGAAATGTTTAAGTCTTTTTTTTTTTGTTTTTAATCAGGACAGAATTCACCTATGGTTTAACAGTTTTTCCTTCTTCTACCAACTCTTTGGATTTTCAGTGTAGCCCCCATTACACTTAGAAAAAAATTTTAATGTGGATTTTTATGTGGAAATATAATAAGCGCATGTGTTTTTTTAATCCAAACTACATTTATTGAGCATTTACTATGTGTTAGGCACATCTACTGTGTCAGCTTTCTAGAAAACATAATACATAGCGCAAAGAAAATGGGAAAATGAAATGTACAGACCAAGAAGTTCACAATCTAGAAGAGAGGGATAGGCATATAAACAATTAGCTATTATACCATACATGGAGTAGAAGCAAAGCACTAGAAGAGAACAACAAATGGTAAATTACTTAAGCATGGGAGACAGCAAAGTCTTAGAGAGAAAGCATTTGAGTTGGGTCCCAAGGAATGAATTAGTATGGTGTTGGCTGCAAATAACAGAAGAAAGAGCAAGGTATGGGATGAGGAGTCACATTTTATTTTTTTTTCCTTTAGGCTTTTTTTTTTTTAATTTTTTATTTTTTTAAGTTTTTCTTTTGTTTTTATTTAAACTTTTTTATTTAAACATATAATGTAACCCCACCACCCTCTCCCAAGCCCTCTCCCCCCGGCCCCCCTCAGTTTGTTTTATGACATTAGGAGTCTCTTTTGGTTTGTC